>SJYV01010428.1:151533-212381 GCA_006410875.1 Neotragus pygmaeus | reverse complement strand
CCTTTTCCAGTCCTGTGGCCACTGCTGAGTTTTCCAAATTTGCTGGCATATTGAGTGCAGCACTTTCACAGCATCATCTTTCAGGATTTGAAATAGCTCAGCTGGAATTCCATCACCTCCACTAGCTTTGTTCATAGTGATGCTTTCTAAGGCCCACTTGACTTCACATTCCAGGATGTCTGGCTCTAGGTGAGTGAGCATACCATCGTGGTTATCTTGGTCATGAAGATCTCTTTTGTACAGTTCTTCTGTGTATTCTTGCCACCTCTTCTTAATATCTTCTGCTTCTGTTAGGTCCATACCATTTCTGTCCTTTATCGAGCCCATCTTTGCAATGTTAGGTCTTCCAATTCATGGACATGGGATGTTTTTCCATTTATTCAGGCTGTCTTTAATTTATTCAAGCAATATTTTGTAGTTTTCAGTGTACAATTACTGCATCTCCAAGGTTGAGTTTGAGTAGTTTATTCTTCTTTGAGACTATTGTAATGAAAATTTTCCCTTAATTTATCTTTTTAGTTTGTTTATTGCCAGTGTATATAAGTACAACTGATATTTGTATGTGGATCTGGTATGCTGCAAATTTGCTGAATTATTTTATTGGCTCTAGTAGTTCTTTTGCATTTTACAAGATATTTCATATATAATATATCTAAGAGTTGGTGATGGACAGGGAGGCCTGGCATGCTGCAGTCCATGGGGTCACAAGGAGTCAGACACGACTAAGACTGAACTGAACTGAACCTGTGAATAGTGGTAATTTTGTCTTCCATTTCCCATTTTGGTACCTTTTATTTCATTTTCTTGCCTAATTTCTCTAGCTAGAACTTATAGTACAATATTGAATAGAAGTGGCAATAGTGGGCCTCCATATCTTGTTTTTGCTCTTAGAGCAAAAACTTTCATTTTTTCACCGCTAAGTAAGATGTTAGCTGTGGAGTTTCCATATGTGGCCCTTATCATATTGAAGACAGTTTTTTTTTTTTACCCCTAATTGTTGAGTGTTTTTACTGTGAAAAGGCTTTGGATTTTTCTCAAATATTTTTAAGCATTTTTTCTTTCATTCTACTAATATGTATATTACAGTAACTGACTTTTATATACTGTACGCCTTTGAATTACTAGAAAAATCCCACTTGATCATGGTGTATAATCCTACTAATATGCTGCTGGATTTGGTTTGCCAGTGTTTTCTTAAGGAGTTTTGTATTTATATTCATAAAGGATATTGGTCTGTAGTTTTCCTTTTTTATGATGTCTTTGTCTAACTTTGGTATCAGGGCAAATGCTGGTCTCTTAGAATGAGTTACGAAGTGTTCCCTCCTTTTTCTTCTTTTCTTCATCATCTTTTATTTTTAAGTTTGAGAAACATTAGCGTTAATTTTGTTTAAATGTTTGTGGAAATTAACAATTAAAGCGATATAGGCCTGGGCTTTTCTTTCTTTTTTAAAAAATTTATTTCTTTATTTTAATTGGAGAACAATCACTTCACAACACTGTGGTGGTCCCTGCCACACATCGACACTAATCAGCCACCGGGAAAATGCGTGCCCATCCCCATCCTAACCCCCCCTCCCACCTCCCTCCTCACCCCAACCTCTGGGTTGTCTCAGAACACTGGCTTTGAACACCCTGCCTCATGCATCGAACTTGCACTAGTCATCTATTTTACGTATTTACGTTTGCATATCTCTCATAGCATCCCACCCTCACCTTCTCCCACATAGTCCAATAGTCTGTTCCTTAGATCTGTGTCTCTTTTGCTGCCTTGCATATTAGAATCATGGTTACTGTCTTTCTAGATTCCACATATATGCATTAATATACTATATTGGTGTTTCTCTTTCTGAATTACTTCAGTCTGTATAATAGACTACAGTTTCATCCACCTCATTAGAACTGACTCAAATGTGTTCTTTTTTATAACTGAGTAATTTTACATGTGTATATGTACCACAACCTCCTTATCCATTTGTCTGCCAATGGACATCTATGTTGGTTCCATGTCCTAGCTATTGTAAACAGTGCTGCAATGAACATTGGGGTACATGTGTCTGTTTCAATCTGGTTTCCTCTGTGTGTATGCCCAGCAGTGGGATTGCTGGGTCATATGGCAGTTCTATTTCCAGTTTTTTAAGGAATCTTCACACTGTTCTCCATAGTGGCTCTACCAGTTTGCATTCCCACCAACAGTGTAAAAGGGTTGCCTTTTCTTCACACCCTCTCCAACACTTATTGTTTTTAGACTTTTTGTAGGCAGGGCCTGGGCTTTTCTTTGCTAGGAAAATTTTGATTATTGATTTAATCTCTTTGCTTGCTATAGCTTTGTTCAGGTTTTCTATTTCTTCTGGGTCAGTTTTTCTAATTGATGTGCTTTGAGGAATCTTTCCATTTGATCTAGGTTATCTAATTTGTTTGGTGGACAATTGTTCATAGTATTATCTCACAATCCTTTTTATTTCTGTAAAGTTGGTAATAATGTCCCTACTTTCATTTCTGATTCTAATAATTTGAGTATTCTTTTTTTCTCAGTGATTCTAGCTAAACTCAATTTTGTTGATCTTTTTGAAGAACGAAATTCTGGTTTTGTTGATTTTGTGTATTTATTTTCCATTCTCTACTTTTAAAATCACTGTTCACTTTATTATTTCCTTCCTTCTGCTAGTTTCAGGTTTAGTTTGCTCTTTCTTTTCCAGTTTTTTTTTTTTTTAGTTATAGTCAGATTATGATTTGAAATGTTTTCTTCTTTTTTGGCTGTGCCACACCCAGCTTACAAGATCTTATTTCCTTAACCAGGGATTGAACCCAGGCCATGGGAGTGAAAACACTGAGTCCTAACCATTGGACAGCCAGGAATTCCCTCTTCTTTTTTTAAATTTAATTTATTTTGTATATTTATTTATTTATTGGCTACACTGGGTCTTTGTTGCTGTGCATGGACTTTCTCTAGTTGCAGCAAGTGAGCTTTCTAGTTATGGTGCAAGGGCCTCTCGTTGTGGTGGCTTCCATTGTTGCAGAACATGGACTCTTGGGTGCATGAGCTTCCGTCATTGTGGCTCATGAGCTCAGCAGTTGTGGCACAGAGGTTTAGTTGCCTCATGGTATGTGGAATCTTCTCAGACCAGGGATTGAACTTGTGTCCTCTGCATTGGCAGGCAGATTCCCAACCACTGGACCACCAGGGAAGTCCCCTGAAAAACTCAAGGAGACTGCATTTGAAATAGTTTCAATTCTACTCTCTGTGGAGGACGTTTGTTTTGTCACTCTGGCTGGCCCCCTCTGCCATAGGGGAAAGGAACTTTCCCTATTTAACATGGTTCTGCCATGTTCTACTGCCAATCACAGCACTTTTCCCCCTCTCTCTTGTTTTTTAATACAGGTGTTTACAACTGTCTATTTTCCTCTAGGCATTGTTTTCATTGAATCCTGTAAGTTTGGGCATATTGGATTTTTGTTTTCCTTCATCTCAAAGTTTCCTGACATTTCCTATGATTTCTTCTTGGACCCATTGGTTGTTTTATTTAATTTCCACATACTTGTGAATTGTCCAGTTTTCCCTGTGTGAAGTTCTAGTTTTAGTCCATTTTGGGTGAAGAAGATACTTTATATGATTTAAGTCTTTTAAAATTTATTGAGATTTCTTTTGTGCTTTAACGTATGACCTGTCATGGAGAATATTCCATGTGCACTTGAAAAGATTGAGCATTTTCTTGTTTTGGGGTGGAATATATGTCTGCTTGATCCAGTTGGTTTATAGTGTTGGTCGAGTCCTCTATTTCCATACTGTTCTGGTTGTTCTATCCATTATTGAATCTGAATTATTAAAATCTGTTAACTGTTGTTATAAAACTATTTATTTCTTCATTTCTTCCTTCATTCCATCTGTCCATTTTTGCTTCATATTTTGCAGTCTTCTGTTGTTTGGTATGTGTATTTTGTAATTCTTATATCTTGATGAATTAACCTTTTTGTTAATATATAATGACCTTTGTCTCTTATAACAATTTTTTAAAATCTGTTTTGTTTGATGTTAATGTAGACTGCTCCCTCAACCCTCTTTTGGTAAGTATTTTAAAAAATAATTTGGTAATTAAAATGGAATGCATTTTTCCATTCTTTCACCTTCTACCTATTTGTGTCTTTGAATCTAACATTAAGTCTCTTACAGACAGCATGTACTTGAATCATGTTTTTCTTTATCCATTCTGTCAATCTCTGCCTTTTAATTGAAGAATTTATTTATGTTTAAAACAGTTACTGATAAGGAAAACCTCCTGCTTTTGTTTTCTTTTTTTCCTACAGATGGGCATTATTTTATTTTTTTGTTTTCTATATGACTTTTTTGATAATTTCCTCCATTACTGACTTCTTTTGTGTTTAATTGATTTTTATAAGTTCATGTTTTTTATTAAATGTGAGACATTTTCATCGTTAATTCTTCACATATCCTTTCTGCACCTTTTTTCCCTGTTTCTGGGACTTATTTTATATATATTGATTTACTTAATGATGTTCCACTGGTCTCTAAGACTTGGTCATTTTTTTCCATTCTTTTTTCTTTTTGCTACTCTGAATAACTTCAATGGTCCTCTCTTTAAATCTGCAGATTCTTTCTTGTGCCAGCTCAAATCTGCTATAAAGGTCTTCTACTGAAGTTTTCATTTCAGTTATTATACTTGTAATTTCAGAATATCTGTTTGGTTCCTTTTTTATAATTTCTCTCTCTTCACTGATATTCTCTATTTGGTGAAACATACTTCTTCTGGAGTGATGTCTATTGTTTCTATTAGCTCTTTGATTTATAATCTTTCTCAGTATCTGTGCTTCTTTAGGGACAGTTTGTGTTAATTTCCTTTTTTTCCCCCCTATAAATAGGTCATATTTTCTTGTTTCTTTGAATGCCTTCTTTTTTGTTGTTGCTGAAAACAACATTTTATTATAGTGGACCCCTGAGCAATGTAAGTTCTAATTGCACAGTTCCACTTGTACGTGGATTTTTTAAAATTAATACATACTACAATACTATATAATCTGTGGCTGGTTGAATCTGCAAATATAATACCATGATCTGGAGGGCTAGAGTTATACACAGATTTCACCTGCACAGAGGATTGGCACTCATAGACCCTACTTTGCTCAAAAGTCAACAATATAATATGGTAACTTTGGAAATCAGATTCTTGTCTTTCCTCAGGGCTGTTGTTATTGCTTGCTGTGGGTTGTAGTTGCTTGTATATTTACTGACTTTTCTAAATCATTTTTAAAAGATTGTGTTATTTGTAATTGGTGTTATTTGACTATAAAATCTTGATTCCTTTAGCTTGTAGTCAGTTAGTAGTTTGACAAATAATTTCTTTAATGCCTTATATCACCTTTTTCTTAATTCAGCATACATTTAGTTGCTGTAAATCTTTGAGTATTTTCCAAAGTTAATTCTGACTCTCTTTTTCTTTCTTTGGCATTTCTACTTGAAACAAAAGTATCTAAGTGGGGTGATGGAAATGTGGTAGATTATGGTGATGATTGCACAACTCCAAGTTTTTTACAGTCATTGAATTGGTGCATTTTATGAAATAAATTATACCTCAGTGAAACTGTTTTTCAAATAAAAGGAGATGATACCTATCTCATAGGGCTTCTTGTGAGGATTTATTAGAACAAGTGCCAGGTACAAACTAGGCAATAATAGATGACAATTATTATTTACTATCATTTTTTTTTAATATATAACGGCAGCATCTACTGTTAAGACTGCAGAGTCAGCCCTATAGCATCTGAACCTCCCGTTACAGAAAACAAAACAAAAAAAAAGGGAAAACCTAATTAAACCCTAACTTTGTATAATATCATTTACTGATTTCTCATTCAGTGTGGCGGAGAAGGCAATGGCATTCCACTCCAGTACTCTTGCCTGGAAAATCCCATGGAAGGAGGAGCCTGGTGGGCTGCAGTCCATGGGGTCGCTAAGAGTTGGACACGACTGAGCGACTTCACTGTCACTTTTCACTTTCATGCATTGGAGAAGGAAATGGCAACCCACTCCAGTGTTTTTGCCTTGAGAATCCCAGGGACAGGGGAGCCTGGTGGGCTTCTGTCTATGGGGTCGCACAGAGTTGGACACGACTGAGGCGACTTAGCAGCAGCAGCAGCATGGAGGGACAGGTTCTTGGAGTGTCTTGCTTTGCCACTGTTGCAGACATCTCCTCCCTGCTGATATTTTTTATTAGGATTTATGAACATGAAACTTTTTCCACTTATTTAGGACGTTGAATTTTTCTTTCAGTAATGTCATATAGTTTTCATCATACAGGTCTTGAAGATATTTTATTACATTTGTACTTATTTTATGTTTTAAGCCATATAAATATATATTTAAATTTTCTCCTTCTAATTCATCATTCATCACCATGTATATAAATACAGTGGGTTTTTTAAAATAATTTTTAAAATGTATTGATTTTTGGCTGTGCTGAGTCTTTGTTGCTGCAGGGGCTTTTGTGTAGTTGCAGCGAGTCGGGGGCTACTTTTCACTGAATTGCGCAGGCTTCTTATTACAGTGGCTTCTTTTGTTGTGGAGCACAGGCTCCAGGGCACTGAGCTTCAGTAGTTGTGGCACATGGGCTCAATAGTTGCAGTTCCCGGGCTCTAGACCACAGGCTCAAATAGTTGTGGCCAATGGGTTAGGTTGCTCCCCAGCATGTGGGATCTTCCTGGATCAGGGATCGAACTGGAGTCTCCTGCATTGGTTGGCAGATTCTTTACTGTTGAGCCACCAGGAAAGCCCAGTGGTTTTTGTATGTTACCTTGAATCTTGAAAGCTTGCTGAGTTGACTTATTCTATTACTTCTTGTAGATTCCTTAGGAAGTGCTACATATATAATTAGGTTATATGTGAATAAAGAGTTAACTCTTTTCATTATAATAAATGTGCCTTTTCTTTCTCTTGCCTCATTGCACTGACTAGCACCTCCACTACAATACTGAATAGACGTGTAAAGTGGATATATTTGCCTTATTTCTGACCTTAAATTGGAAAATATTCACCCTTTCACCATTAAGTATGATGTTGGTTATAGATTTTGTGTAGATGCTTGTCCTTAGTTGAACAAGTTCTTTTTTATTCCTAGT
Source organism: Neotragus pygmaeus (assembly GCA_006410875.1). NCBI lineage: Eukaryota > Metazoa > Chordata > Mammalia > Artiodactyla > Bovidae > Neotragus > Neotragus pygmaeus. Next base: position 205,253 of record SJYV01010428.1, on the reverse strand, counting down.
TTATTGAGAATTTTCATCATGAATTGGTGCTACACTTTATCAATGCTCTTCTGCATCTGTTGATAAAATGAATATAGTTTTTCTTTTTTAGTGTTTTAAATATGGTGAATTAGTCACATTGATTGATTTTCTAGTATTAAACAAATCTTGCATTCTCAGGATAAACCTCACTTGATTATGATTTGTTATCTTCACACATTACAGGATTTAATTTGCTAAAATTCTGTTAATGACTTTTGTATGTATGTTTTTGTGGGCCTATAACTTTTTTTTCCTTCTTTGGTTTTAGCTGTAATGTCTTTGTCAGGTTTTGATGTGAGGATAATATTGACTTTATAAAATGAGCTGGAAAGTATTCTTTTCTATTTTCTGGAAGAGTTCTGTAGAACTAGTGTTATGTCTTCCTCAAATATTTGGTAGAATTCACAGTGAAACTATTTGAGCTTGAAACTTTTTTAAATGGCAAGTCTTTTATTATTATGGTGCTAAAATATACATAGCATAAATTTTACCATTTTAACCATTTTTAAGCATACAGTTCAATGACATTAAGTGTATTGATGATGTGTACCAATACCACCATCTATCTTTAGAACTTTATAATCTTTCCAGACTGGTTCTCTCTTCCCTTAAAAAATACCCACCCCTGTTCCTCCTATCTTCCATTCCCTGGTAACTACATTCTATTTCCTGTCTCTGTTAATTTGATTAATCTAGTTATGTCATATAAATGGCATCATACAAGGAATTCCCTGGCAGTCCACTGGTTATTACTCCATGCCTTCACTGCTGAGCATTGTGGGTTCAAACTCTGGTCAGGAAACTAAGATCCCACAAGTCTTGTGGCGTGGCCAAAAAAAAAGTGGAATCATATATTTGTCCTTTTTGTTTTTTTTACTTATTTCACTTAGCATGTCTTTAGGGTTAATCCATGTTGTACCCTGACATAATTTCATTTCTTTTTAAGGCTGAATAATATTCTATTGAGTGGATATGCTGCATTTTGTTTATTTATCCATTAACAGACACTTGCGTTGTTTCTGCCTTTTGTCTATTGTAAATAATGCTGCTGTGAACATGGGTATACAAATACTTTGTCAAATCTTTACTTTCAGTTCTCTTATGTACATACCCAAAATTCGAATTGCTGCATTATATGGCAATTCTATGTTTAACTTTTTGAGGAATTTTCATACTGTTTTCCACAGTGACTGTCATTTTACATTCCAGCAGCAATGCACAAGGATTCTGATATCTCCACATCCTAACCAACACATTATTTTCTATTTTTGATAATTGCCATTCTAATGGGTATGAAGTGCTATCTCACTGTGATTTTAATTTCTATTTCTCTAACAATTGGTATATGAGAGGTTTTAAAACTATGAATTCAATTTTTTAAATGTATATACAGCTATTCAGGTTATTTATTTCTTCTTTTATTTATTTTTGGCTGTTCTGGGTTTTCCTGGCTGCTTGTGGGCTTTCTCTAGTTGCAGAGAGAGGGGGATATTCTTGCTTGTGGTATGCAGGTTTCTCACTGTGGTGGCTTCTCTTATTACAGTAGAGCACAGGCTCTAACTGCACAGGCTTCTGTAGTTGTAGTGCATGGGCTGATTAGGTGTGACTTGAGGGTATAGAGTGCTGGCTCAGTAGTTTTGACACACAGGCTTAGTTGCCACATAGCATGCAGGATCTTTCCACGGCAGGGATTGAACTCATGTCCCCTGCATTGGCAGCTGTATTCTCAACTACTGTACCATCAGGGAACCCCCTATTTATTTCTTCTTGAGTGAAACTTGGTAATTTGTATATGAAGAAATTTCTGTTTAGTCTAAATTGTTGAATTTATCACATAAAGTTGTTGACAACATTGCCTTATTATTTTGTATCTGTAGTGTCTGTAGTGATGTTGTCTCTTTCATTCCAGATATTGGTGTATATGTGTATGTGTGCACCAATTTGCTTCAGTTGTATCTAACTCTTCATGACTCTATGAACTGTAGCCCACCAGGTTTCTCTGTCCGTGGGATTCTCCAGGCAAGAATATTATGAGTGGGTTGTCATTTCCTTCTCCACGGGATCTTCCCAAGCCAGGGATTGAACCGGTGTCTCATATCTCCTGCATTGACAGGTTCTTTACCACTCACGCCACCTGGGAAGCCCCCCAGATATTGATCATTTGTGTTTCTATTGTTTCAATTATTTACCTATTTTTTCTTTTATTGATTCATGCTTTTTTCTTTGTTATTCTATTTCTTCTCCTTACTTTGGATCAGATTTGCTTTTCTTTTTTAAGTTCCTTATTATTGAAGAATCTTATGGTAGATCACTGGTTTTACATCTCTTTTCTAATATAAGCACATCTACTACACTCTATTGGTCATTGAAACCATTCTTAATACAACGAAGAGGGAACTACACAAGGGTGTGAATATCACAGGGTGGGATCCATGGAGGCGATCTTGGAGTCTGGGTTCTCCAAGTTGATTCTGACTTCTCTATTATTAGGTTTAATGTCATTACTGATCCTGTTTCTTGTGATAAAATGTGAGCACTAATAGTCTTTGGTGTGCAATAGCAAAACAGCTACTTAGAAGTATTACCTGTAGACACTACAGTTAAATGCATATAGAAGACAAGCCTTTTGGTAACCAGGTAGTTGCTGCCATAAAACATGTTAGTGAAAGTCTGGGATATAATAGGGTTTATTGATTGTTGTTTCTAAGTATGCTGGACAATGTTGGGAAAGAAAATGATTAGATCAGGACTTTGAATTCTCAAGTCAAGATCCACCTAAGGAATCTATTAGGTTGATGAAAAGGTAATTTCGGTTTTACACCGTGAATTTTAAATCATTATAACTAGGCTTAAACACAGCTTTATTAATCAAAATAGGAACCATTTTAATCAATATATTTTTTGCCAACAATAAATAAGTTTGTTTATTTGTGAGTTGACTCATTGGAAAAGACTCTGATGCTGGGAGGGATTGGGGGCAGGAGGAGAAGGGGATGACAGAGGATGAGATGGCTGGATGGCATCACAGACTCGATGGACGTGAGTCTGAGTGAACTCCGGGAGTTGGTGATGGACAGGGAGGCCTGGCATGCTGCGATTCATGGGGTCGCAGAGTCGGACACGACTGAGCGACTGAACTGAACTGAACTGAAGTAGCATAAAGTAGCGTAAAAAAGCAAGTAGCATAAAAATCTATGCTTTGGGATTTGATGAACTCTTGGAAAGCATTTTCTGCCTCCTGCTGGTTGTGGGAATGTTTTCCATGCAAAAAGTTGTCGAATGGGGAGCATATGTACACCCATGGCTGATTCATGTCAGTGTATGGCAAAACCCACTACAATATTGTAAAGTAATTAGCCTCCAATTAAAATAAATTAATTAATTTTTAAAAAGTTGTCAAGATGCTTGAAGGAGTAGTAGTCAGTTGGCGAGAGTCTGGTGAATATGGTGGATGAGGCAAAACTTTGTAGTCCAGTTCATTTGACTTTTGAAGCGTTGGTTGTGTGACATGCAGTCAGGAGCTGTTATGGAGAAGTATTGGGCTCATTCCGTTGACCAATGTTGGCTGCAGGTGTTGCAATTTTTGGTGCATCTCATAGGCAGACCACCAAACAATGACCATGACCTTTTTTTGATGCAAGTTTGGCTTTGGAGCTTCTTTTCAGTCCAAGCACTGAGCTGGTCTTTACCAGTTTTATAAAATACACTTTTTATCACACATCACAATCTGATCAAGAAATGGTTCATTGTTGTTGTGTAGAACAAGAGAAGACGAATGTAAAATAGATAGCCAGTGGGAATTTGCTATGTGACTCAGGAAACTCAAACTGGGACTCTGTAACAACGTTAGAGGGGTGGGATGGGGAGGGAGGTTCAAGAGGAAGGAGACATAGGTATGCTTTGATTTTTAGTCAGCTCATGAGGCATCCACTTATCGAAATTTTTTACCTTCCCAATGATCATAGAATAGTCAACATTGAGTTCTTGGGCAACTTCTATAGTTGTGAGAGAATCAGCCTCGATGATAATTCTCAATCTGTTGTTGTCAACTTCAGATGGCTAGCCACTATGCTCCTCATATTCAAGGCTCTTATCTCCTTTGCAAAACTCCTTGAAACACCACTGTACCATACATTCGTTAGCAGTTCCTAGGCCAAATGTGTTGTTGATGTTGCAAGTTGTCTCTGCTGCTATGATCCATTTTGAATGGGAATTAAAAAATTGCTCGAGTTTGCTAACATCATTTCTGTAGTCTAAAATAAATATAAAATGAACAGCAAGTAATAAGTCATTAGCAAAAAAATAAAATAAAGCAAGAAATGCATGTTAAAATAATGTATAATATAACCACATTTATTTAAGAATGTATTCCATTGCTTGTGTGCTAAGCTGCTTCAGTCGTGTCTGACTCTTTGTGACCCTATGGCCCATAGCCCACCAGGCTCCTCCGACCATTGGATTCTCCAGGCAAGAATACTGGAGTGGGTTGCCGTTCCCTCCTCCAGGGAATCGTCCCCACCCAAGGATCAAATCAGTGTCTCCTGCACTGTAGGCCGATCCCCCTATCCACACATACTGTACTCCTTTTCCTCCTAGTAAACTCTTGTCTTATTTCACTACTTTCCATCTTTGCAGGAATTCTTTTCTGCAAAGCCAAAGAGTCAGGGCCTTGCCACTGACACTGGTCTAGTGGTTAGGCTATGGTGCTCTCACCACCGAGACCTTACTTCAGTCACCCAGGTACAGAAGCCTTGCTTCAAGCCGCTGCAGACCAAGGCCACCTGAGATCATATTGGAGCCACAACCTGTATGTTGGGAAATCAAGGGAAGGATTTCCTGGATGTTATTCCTAAACTGTGTCCCCACTCGTGCCAACCCACTGCTGTCTGTGTCAGACAAGGGACTTCCCCAGTGGTCCAGTGGTTAAGAATTTGACTTTCAGTATAGGGGACATAAGTTCCATCCCTGATCAGGGAATTAAGATCGTATATGCCCCAGGGCAACTGAGCCCACACACTGCTCACTACTACTGAGCCTGCACGCCACAACAGAGCTTGTTGCGTGATGCGACAAAATCCTGCATGCACAACTAAGACCTGATGCCACCAAATACATAGTTTTTAAAATTCTATGACATTTAAAAGTTTTATTACCTTTTTTCTTATTTTGTCTAGCTCACTTTGAATTTCACCCTGTACTTAGCTGTGTACCTCTTTATCCCAGTTTGTTGTCTTATCTCTGCTTTTATCGCTTATTTCCTATCTGTATTTTCTTATGTGCTAAAGCAGACACTGTTGAAAACTGCGCTTTGCTGCAGTCAGTATTTTTGAAGAGCATGTCACTCTTAAAAGGGCATAGTGCCTTTTTAAATACTATGTTCTTTTTCCTATATGTTATAAAATGTCTTCCTTGGACCAATCCTTTTTGCACTAATATCACCTTATGCTTGAATTAGAGTTCTAACCAGACCTAGCATATACTTCCTACTCCTGAAAATTTCTTGTTTCCCTCAGTGATCACCTAAATACCATCAGAATGATATACTCAACTTTCTCTCTTTTCAGCTCAAGACAGCACAATTTATTATTAAACTATTATTATTATTAAATAATTATCTTACACTTGTGAATGTCACAAGTCCAAAATCAGTCTCAGTAGGCTAAAATGGAATGATGCTCTTTAAATGGAAAGACTTATTTTCAGTTTATGATCAAGCTAGACACCTAAAGGAAACGAAGAAAAAATCAGAGCCATTGGTGTTCCCTGATGGTCCAGTGGTTAAGAATCTGCCTGCAAGTGGAGGGGGACTAGGGTTTGATCCCTGGTCTGGGAAGATGCCAGGTGCCATGGGCCAGCTAAGCTTGTGTGCCACAACTATTTAACCTAAGCTCTTGAGCCTACATACCGCGACTACTGGGCCCCTGTGCTGAAATTACTGAAGCCTGCACCTAGAGCCTGTGTTCCACAACAAGAGAAGCCACAACAGTAAGAAGCCCGTGTACCACAAGCAGATAGTAGCCCCTGCTCACCCCAAATAGAGAAAGCCCGCATGCAGCAACAAAGACCCAGTGCAGCCAAAAATAAATTAATTAAAATTAAGAAAGAGAAAATCAGAGCCCTTACTGCAAATGTGATATAGTTTATAAATACTTCAGAGCCTCTTTGAAAAATAATTTGCCTTCAAAGAGAAAAATGCCAACATAGTTGAGTGTGAAGACTCTGTTTTACCTGTATGAATACCCCCCAAACCCTGCTCTTGTTTTTAAGCAGGAGGGAATGTCTTACCTCAGCATCTATGACTGTTCTCTTTATTTTCTTCTGAATAGCTTATAATATTCATTTGCCTTTACAGTTTACATATTTAAATGATGAGTGGCCAAGGATCTTTGAAGCTATGACTTCCCTCTCTATGTTAATGTATCTCGTCTTTCAAGAAATTTTAACTACTTTCCATGACTGTAATACTTATTTTAGGTCTATCAAAATCTCTTTCATTATTATTGAACTGTAGTAGCTGTGCTTCTCTAATGAACAAAAACATTTATTTATTTCCTTTATTGATAGAAATTGGTTGAGTAGTCTATTAACATACCATTTTGCTGATGCTTTAGATGTGAATGTGGACCATAATAACAGTCTTTATAATATCTTCTTTTGCTCCTTTTTTTCTGTTCTTACAGAATAAAAATATTCAGCCTATAAAATTTCCAATTAAACATCAGCAAGAAGTGAAGATTTATTTTCCTATCAAGCTTATACCCAACTTTCTGGCATTTCCTCATCATCCCATGGGAATGTTGTATCGTTATAAAGTACAGGTATGATATACTAGAATGAGAATTCACAAATAAGTCAGTTTCTCTGATAGCTTAATTTAATTGAAATTTAGTTAATGTTAAATTTTATTTCTCCCTAATCCTAGTGTATAACTCAGTTTTGGGTGATAACCAAATCATGAATACTCTTGAATACTGTCAGCCTAAGAAGACTTGGTGTACTTTCTGTCTCTCTTCCATATATCCTTTCCTTGTGAGTTTCATAGTTTGTCAAGCTCTCTTGTGCTCTTTCTTTTTTACATTTTGTGACATTGCTATTACATAATCTCCCTTTAGTATTTCCGTTGCCCACATAATCTCTGTTTAGTGTTTCCCTCTCCCATTTAGCTACTTTCGTATGGCACCACAGCTTTTTTAATGTTCCAGAAAGAAATTATTGTGTAGTTTTATTATTTCCTAAACTTTACCAGATTTTACATCTTCACTTAAATTCCATTTTCCCCCTTATACTAATTAAATATAAGGTTGTATTTTTTTCATAGGTAGAAGGTGGCAGTGGCAACTTTACCTGGAACTCTTCTAATGAAACAGTGGCCATGGTAACCACTAAAGGTGTGGTGGCAGCGGGTCAGGTGAGGGGAAACAGCACTGTTTTGGCCCGAGATGTACAAAATCCCTTTCGATATGGGGAAATTAAGGTGAGCAACTTTCCAAACGATCTTCATATCTCCTCTGAGACACTGTTGTCTAAATTTAATTATCAGTTCAGTTCAGTCGCTCAGTCGTGTCCAACTCTTTGCGACCCCACGAATCGCAGCANATATTTCTCCCGGCAATCTTGATTCCAGCTTGTGTTTCTTCCAGTCCAGCGTTTCTCATGATGTACTCTAGTAACACATTAAAGTTTTTTTCTTTTTCAAGTTGATTATTTTAAAGTGACCCTCAGGAGTTCCTTAGTTGTCCAGTGGTTAAGACTTTGCACTCCCACTGGAGGCGACACAGGTTTGATCTCTGGCCGAGGAACTAAGATCTTGCATGCTGCAGTGGTGGAGCCGAAAATAAATAAGTAAAATAATGCAAATTCAGTCTTACAGTACATATTTCTTAAATATTCCTGGCCCTGGGTTGAGTCCTGCTTTGCTTAATAACCAATTATTTAATGTCTTTATTTGTTTCTTCATCTTTAAAGGGTTATTGTCAGAATTAAATGAGATGGTGTTTACACCTGTGCTGGGAATATATTCACTACTTAATGTTATCTATTTTGTTACTGTATTTTGTTATTATTATCACGTATTTATCATGTATATGAACTTTATAGATACTTTATTTCTAGTCTCTTTTTTTGTTGTCTATCTTGTTTCTATAAGATTGAACTACTTTTTACTATGTTATATAACCATTTTCTATTTTCTCCCACTTTTAATAAACTTTAACTTATGTTGTCTTTCCCTGCAGACTACTTAGCATGTGTGTTATCATTCAGTGAATATTTATTGAATACTAAGGAGATACTTAACACCATACTAGGTATCATAGGACCTTCAAAGAAATAACATGTCATCCCTACTTTAAAGAATCTGAATNTTTAACTTATGTTGTCTTTCCCTGCAGACTACTTAGCATGTGTGTTATCATTCAGTGAATATTTATTGAATACTAAGGAGATACTTAACACCATACTAGGTATCATAGGACCTTCAAAGAAATAACATGTCATCCCTACTTTAAAGAATCTGAATCTAGCTAAGAAGATATATTAATGTGAAAAGTTAAATAACATTTTTAGGAAGTGATATTTGAGGTATTTTAAAGCAATATATGATTTAAAGCTACTTGAATTATAGAGCAAAAGTGCTATTAGTTAAGTTTTATCAGAACACAGTCATTCATTTATGTATTCTCTGTAGCCACTTTCAGGCAATAAGTACAGATTTGGGTAGTTTACAAGTCCGTGTGATCCCCAAAGCCAAAAATATTTGCTCTCTAGCCCTTTAGAGAGCATTGCTGACCTCTGCTGTCAACAGTGGGAAGCCAAGGACTTCTCTGGTGGCTCAGTGGCTAAGACTCCATGTGCTCAAAGCAAGGGGCCCAGGTTCTATCTCTGTTCAGGGAGCTAGATCCTTTATGTTGCAACTAAAGATTCCATGTGCCGCAACTAAAGACACATATAACAGTGACCAAAAAAAAGACTCTATTCTTTTTCAGAAGAGAAAACAGAAATATTTTAGAAATATTTATTTCTAAAAATAATTTTAGAAAACAAAATTATTCTGTTTTCTAAACTCTTGTAATGCTTATCATTTTCTACTAATAGTTTATTCTATTTAAATGTTCACTCCCCTTTAAAAAGTCCATTCAGGCTGCTATAACAAAATACCATAGATTGGGTGGTTTATAAACAACAGAAATTGATTTTTCAATGGTTTTAGAGGCTGAAAAGTCCAGAATCAAGGCACCAATAGATTCAGTGTCTGGTGAGGAAAAGCATTCTGTTTCATAGAAGACTATATTTTTTGCCTTAACTGCATATGGCAAAAAGGACTAGGGAGCCCCAGGGGTTCCTTGTTTAAGGGCATTAATTCCATTTGTGGGAACTCCACTCTCAGGACCTAACCGCCTCCCAAAGGCCCCATCTCCTAATAGCATCACTTTGGGGGTTAAAATTTCTACATATGAATTTGGAGGGAGAACTTCAATCTATAGCAAAAAAGAAAAAAAAAACATTTTTTAAGATATCAGGAAAAAAGAGTGTTCTATATCAGAGGTCAGAAAACTCTCTACATAAAAAAGATCAGATAGTAACTGTGTTAGTATTTATAGGACACATACAGTCTTTATCTCATAGTCGTTTGTCATTGTTGCTTTTTATTTTACAACCCTTTAAAAGACCATTCTTAGTTTATAAAAGTCAAGAAAATTGTGCAGTGGTCATATTTTGCCAGACTCCCACTGAGAGGTATTACATGCCTTAGAGAAGTTGATTGATTAAGGAATGAAGTGAGTGACAGATTCAGCACCTAACACACACAAACATCCATATATGCATATAAGTGGTACATAGTTTCTGTTTTTATACGTAAAACATATGTATATATATGTGTGTTATATATATGTATATTTAAATATTTAAGNTCCTCAGACAGCCATTTTGCTTTTTTGCATTTCTTTTTCTTGGGGATGGTCTTGTTCCCTGTCTCCTGTACAATGTCACGAACCTCTGTCCATAGTTTATCAGGCACTCTGTCTGTCAGATCTCGTCCCTTAAATCTATTTCTCACTTCCTCTGTATAACCATACAGTGAAACCAGGGGCAGGGTCCTGGTCCCCCTAAAGGGATACACATAACAATATATTTGAGCCTACAAAACTAAAAATGCCAACAAATGAAGATATTAGCATTCTTCATTCTATGTTAAGGAAACCAGAAAAGCTCTTCAAGAGACCACCTGAGGCCAGATTAAAGCAACCTCAGAAACTCATTAGACTACCTAAAACCAGAATAAAGATCCTGCAGATACCCTAATTCTTATCAGCAATCCCACCCTCAAAACATCATATAAGATGCCTCATCAAATCCTCCCAGGGTTAGGACACAGTTTTGGGGGGGCAGGAGCTCTGCTTGGCAAGACAGTTCTTTCCTACTTCACCCAAAAAGCTGTCCCCAAAAGTCCATTCAGCACCAGTGCAGAGTCAGAGCTTTCAGCATCACCTACACAGTTTAGGGATGAGATATTACATTACTGGTGGGAATGAAGTAGGTTCATGGGTACAAGACCAAAGAGAAAACTACAAAATTTGAGTTTAAATCTGTAAAAATACAGGATTCATAAGATGACATAAGAGACACCTTCAAGAGATTACTATGCTTGTCTTCTTGCTTGGATCACCGTTCAGTGTTTAAATACAGGTATCAGAATTCCAGCCTGCATAAGGATGAAAGTTGTCCAGGTGACCACAAAAGAGTAATCAACTTTGTCTGGGTTTGATTTTTGGGTTTCCAGGTGGTGCTAAAGAATCTGCCTGCTAATGCTGCTGCTGCTGCTAAGTCACTTCAGTCGTGTCTGAATCTGTGCGACCCCATAGATGGCAGCCCACCAGGCTCCCCCATCCTTGGGATTCTCCAGGCAAGAAAACTGGAATGGGCTGCCATTTCCTTCTCCAATGCATGAACGTGAGAAGTGAAAGTGAAGTCAGTCGCTCAGTCGTGTTCCACTCCTAGCGACCCCATGGACTGCAGCCTACCAGGAGACNATCCTTGGGATTCTCCAGGCAAGAAAACTGGAATGGGCTGCCATTTCCTTCTCCAATGCATGAACGTGAGAAGTGAAAGTGAAGTCAGTCGCTCAGTCGTGTTCCACTCCTAGCGACCCCATGGACTGCAGCCTACCAGGAGACGTGGGTTTGATCCCTGGGTTGGGAAGATCCCCTGGAGAAGGAAATGGCACCCCACCCCAGTATTCTTGCCTGGAGAATCCCATGGACAGAGCAGCCTGTTGACCTGTAGTCCATGGGGTCACAAAGAGTCAGACACAACTGAAGTGACTAAGCACGCATGCACAGGTTTGATTTGGGTGTCCCTTCACCTTGGGTTTTCTAGGAGAATTTCCTTCAGAAAAACTGTTCTACTTACCAAACATAATTTCTAAACCAGGGCTAATCCTTTACATAGCTTCTTATATCTTTATCTTAACGGTAACACACCGAAAATGCCCTAGGTGGTTTTGTGCCTCTTTTATAAATTTTCCTTAAAACATATACTTCATGAATACATATAAAGTTACACAAAATTAGCATCCATAAGAGAGCTAGGTAACAGCTTAACACAGCTTAAAACATCATTTTAGGCAGCTGAGATGTTTTAAATAAAGACAGGCACCTGGTTTTCTGAACTCAGGCTCTTGACAGAGTAATAGTGATTTTAATCCTTTTTGTGTTAAAGACACACCCTTTTGATTGCCCTGTAGGGGAAAAAAGTCTAGCATTCTTTGTAGATTAGCAGACTTTTTTTTTTTTTTTTAGCATAAAACCCAGACTTATACACTTGAAAAGCTTTCCTACAGTACAAATTCAGGTTTAAATTTCTGAATCCGGTCCCCAAAGGGCAAAAGCCTCAGAGAACACTCAGCTTGTGTGGAATGCATACCCTAGTGAATAAGCCCCATTCCTTTTTTTTTTTAATGAATTCTCAAGAAACAACCGTGTTGTGGTCTTCACTGGCTAAAGAAAAGTGGAGCCGTTCAATCCATCCCCTGTATCCATTCTTTCTAAATATTTTCCCCAATTACGTAGACAAATGCAGAAAATTGCTCAACCTTTATCTCAAATAGCCCAAGTTTAAGAAGTCCTGGTTGGGGGCGTGGCTGGGCTGGGAGGGGGCCCCCATGGGGGCAGGGCAGCCTGCACACAGGTGTGCCTTCTATTCATTTTCTCCTTTGACCGAACCTTCTGTTTATGGCCTAATAAAGAAATCAGTTATTTTATTTTGCTCATTTGGCCTTTGTTGATCAGTGTTAGGTTAAAAGGAAGTCAGCTTACTGGTTCTCAGTTGCTAATTTCCAAGTTCATGTTTTTGGAAAAACCTTCAGAATGTCGTTTCTCATTCCCTAGAGTCGAAATACTAACGTATTTCAAAAACACTTTCAAATTGAATGAAACTTTTTTTCCCTTCTGATTTCAGTGCCCGTGAATGCCAGAAGAAATTTAATTTTCAGAGGAACAAAAACATAACATCTTTTTCTAGTTAAATCAGAGCATATGCAATGCAAACAATGGATTGTTATGTGTTCTCACACACAAACAGACACAAGCTCAGAGCAAGACTGTGTGCTTGATGTTTGCCATTGTTTGTGCCTGGACTAAGATCACTAAACCTTCAGCAAACCTGACTATCACTTGGTTTGCACTTCCAGGGCCAAGTGATTCCTGGTGACTCAGATCCAGTGGGTCCAACAAAGGGTCTCAGAACTTTTTTCAGAGAATCACTAACTATTGTTCCTTAGAGGGACCCTAGGAGCAAACCCAGTCGAGGCACGTGGGGCAGTCACCTGGGGGAAGCTGTATTGGGCCAGATGCATTGTTGAAGCCAGAGCATATGATTTAAAAAAACAGAATATCATAACTAGGACACGCATCACCATTATTATTTTTATAACTGTGACACTTTCAAAATGAGAAGGACCCTGTGATCATTTTGCTCAACTCCACATTTCAGAGGTGGTCAAACTGAACCCAGAAATAAACATCACTAGGCTAATTATTAACAAACTCTGGACTAATTACATGCCCATCTGCAACAGTCAGTAGTTATGAGCCCATTCTAGCTTGGCCTTGACTCCAACCAAAATACCTCCCTCTATTTTACTAAAATTTATGCTGAGTAAAATAGAGGTGGAGCAATTCTCACTTGGATTAGAATCCAAGTTTTCTAATTCTTAAAGAAATTAAGATTGAATGATTTCTTTTAGGTTAAAAGTTTAGTGAGTCATCCCATCTCATTCCTTTTTTTTTTAAGGTATGCACCATGAACCCCAAGACATGTAGTGTAAAATCAAACCATTTACCACAAAATAGCAGATTAACTGTATCCTGTGATCAGTGTATAAAGACAGACAAGCAGGCAGACAAAATAGAAGGAAAGGGGGACTCACCCTTAAATCAATAAATGAGGATCTAGGAAACTTTTTCTCCTTTGCTCAAGAAAGAAGCTTGGTTCATACTTGCAAAATGAAAAAAATCAAATTAATTGTGCATGTTTAATAAACAGAAAAGCCTGAATGCATTTAACACAATTAAGGGAAAAGGTTAGTGAGAGCAGTGGTTTATAGCCAGGATTCTGGAATAAGATATTCAAGAGTTCAGATCCTGAGTCTGCTCCCTACTGGCTATGCCAACTTGTCGGGCCTTCCATGCTGTGCTCCCACTTTTGGACCAGAAAAGAGACTGAGCACCAAAGGACTGATGCTTTCCAACTGTGGGGCTGGAGAAGACTCTTGAGCATCCCTTGGATAACACGGAGATCAGACCAGTCAATCCTAGAAGAAATCAATCCTGAATATTCATTGCAAGGACTGATGCTAAAGCTCCAATAATTTGCTACCTGATACAAAGAGCTGCTGCTGCTGCTAAGTCGTGTCAGTCATGTTCGACTCTGTGTGACCCCATAGATGGCAGCCCACCAGGCTCCCCCGTCCCTGGGATTCTCCAGGCAAGAACACTGGAGTAGGTTGCCATTTCCTTCTCCAATGCATGAAAGTGAAAAGTGAAGGTGAAGTCACTCAGTCGTGTCCAACTCTTTGAGACTCCATGCACTGCAGATCACTAGGCTCCTCTGTCCATGGCTGCCGTCTCCTGGTCCAGGAGATCTTCCCAAACCAGGGATTTAACCTAAATCTCCAGTGAGATTGGCAAGTGGATTCTTTATCACTGAGCCACCTACAATACCTCACTCCCCAACATTTATAGGGTCCATGGCCCTGTATTCAGCACCCAGACAGGACACAGTTAGCTGACTTCAGCTCACAGAGAGCCATCATCGTCTCGAAGGCTGGCACAGAGGCTCTGCACACAGCCATGTGCAGTTTACGTTCATGAATTCCACACTGCTATTTATTCATAAGCAGTTAGGTTGTGGCACTTTGAAAATGACACACTCACTCCGCTTCACAGAGGACACAATAAGGACACAGGAACTGGACTCAACCCAACAGGGAGGGTACTGGGGCTAGGCCACAGGGTGGCGGCCAGGACCCACCGCAGGACGCAAGAGGCCAGAGGGCACCCTGGGTCAGAGCCTTCCCAGGAAGCCTCGGTTTCCCAGATTAACCCTCAATTAGCTGAGGCCCAACTCCCCCCCCAAGCAAACACAATGCCTCCTGGCCAACGAGCCCACTGAGGCCACTGGCACAACAGAGCCTGACGGTGTCTGGTGGCAGCTGGGCCTGGGAGGAAAAGAACAGAGGTCAAGGCTGTTGGCTGCACTGAGAAGTGGCTATGAAGGGTACATCTGCGGAAGCCCCAGGGCTGCACTGGAGAAAGGAGAGGGAAGACGAAAGGCAACTGCCATTATGTTTAACAAGACTTTGTTGGTCTAGTACCCCAAGCTTCCAGAACGTTCCAGAGGCCAAAATACAATATGGCCTCTCCAGCTGTAAACTGGAAGAGCACTTGGCTGATTAAAAAAAAAAACCTTTTCTTCCCCTTCTCGGCCTAGAAGACACTTCTAATCCTGTGGGAGAGTTGCTGAGGGGTGCAGGGCTCCTCCATCCTCCACCGGAGGCTCCTGAGGAAAGAGGAGTCAAATCCCCACCTCCTTGTGGGATAAAGGCCAGTTTTAGCCTCAATCCTCCTTTTCCACTTGGCTGCAGTGCCAAATACAATCAGGAAGTAGAGTGTTTGCCGCGCACCACAAGCCTGAGGGGACATCAGGCTGCCCCCTCAGACCTTCTCTATTCCCTGCCCCCAAAAAGGTCCCAAAGCCCTTCTCCCCTCCCAGTTCAGTTCAGTTCAGTCGCTCAGCCGTGTCTGACTCTTTGCGACCCCATGAATCACAGCACGCCAGGCCTCCCTGTTCATCACCATCTATTGGAGTTCACTCAGACTCACGTCCATCGAATCCGTGATGCCAGCCAGCCATCTCATCCTCTGTNAAAAAAAAAACATTTTTTAAGATATCAGGAAAAAAGAGTGTTCTATATCA
The DNA here is from genome assembly GCA_006410875.1 of Neotragus pygmaeus. Lineage (NCBI taxonomy): Eukaryota > Metazoa > Chordata > Mammalia > Artiodactyla > Bovidae > Neotragus > Neotragus pygmaeus. Next base: position 189,758 of record SJYV01010428.1, on the reverse strand, counting down.
GAGGTCAGAAAACTCTCTACATAAAAAAGATCAGATAGTAACTGTGTTAGTATTTATAGGACACATACAGTCTTTATCTCATAGTCGTTTGTCATTGTTGCTTTTTATTTTACAACCCTTTAAAAGACCATTCTTAGTTTATAAAAGTCAAGAAAATTGTGCAGTGGTCATATTTTGCCAGACTCCCACTGAGAGGTATTACATGCCTTAGAGAAGTTGATTGATTAAGGAATGAAGTGAGTGACAGATTCAGCACCTAACACACACAAACATCCATATATGCATATAAGTGGTACATAGTTTCTGTTTTTATACGTAAAACATATGTATATATATGTGTGTTATATATATGTATATTTAAATATTTAAGAAATGCTTTTGTCTAAGATTTTCCTCATGTAACTTACTTGAAAGATTAATTTTTTTCCCCTCAGATACATGTTCTAAGACTGAACAAGATGGAACTGTTACCATTTCATGCTGATGTAGAGATTGGCCAGATTATAGAAATCCCCATTGCAATGTATCATGTAAATAAGGAAACCAAAGAGGCCATCGCATTCACAGACTGCTCTCATTTATCCTTGGATTTGAACATGGATAAGCAAGGAGTCTTTACTCTTCTCAAAGAAGGTAAGAGTAGGCTTTTTATTTTTTCCTTTCTTTGTCTTTGAATTAAAGGACCAATCAACAATTCAGAAACTATGAATTATAGTCTAAATTCACATATTGTGGATTCCATAGTGGTCTAGTGATTGGGACTCTGGGCTTTCACTGCCAAGGGCCTGGTTTTAGTACCTGGTGGCCTTCCCTGGTGGCTCAGATGGTAAAGCATTGCCTGCAATGCAGGAGACCCGGGTTCAATCCCTGGGTCAGGAAGATCCCCTGGAGAAGGAAATGGCAACCCAGTCCAGTACTCTTGCCTGGAAAATTCCATAGATGGAGGAGCCTGGTAGGCTCCAGTCCATGGGGTTACAAAGAGTCAGACACGACTGAACAACTTCACTTTCTTTCTTTTGGGGAACTAAGATCCCACAAGCTGCACAGTGCAGCCAAAAAATTTAAAAGTTAAATTCACATATTACCTTTCTTCATGATACTTTTGTTTATTCTGTTAACTGCCTTAGGTATTATAATGTAATGTTAGAAACAAAGGCACAAAAATAGAATAAAATGTCCAGAGTTCCTTGTGGCCAGACAATATCAGTTTTTAGTCATATCAAGGCTTTCTCTTTCCAGCTGCAAGCTCTTTTCTTTCTTTCTTTCTTTCTTTAATTATGTACTATACCTCTTTCTAAGAGGAATTTAGTGCTATTAATATATATATATATTAAATTTATTCTAAAAAAGAAAATATCTTTTTAATAAGAAAAGAATATGAATAAGCTATTCATAAAGATCAGTATCATTTACTGTTATGGAACTTCATACTTGATCCTGATCACCATCATTTTTTCAGTAATAATAGTAGATAGTTACTATTAGATGTTAATAGTAGATAGTAACTATTAGATAGTTACTAATAGAGGTTACAGTAGTAGCGTCTAACATTTATTTGGCATTTACTATATGCCAGGCTCTATTATGAATACTTTTCACATATTAACTCATTTAATTCTCACAATACATCATCTCTGACTCTTGCGACCCCATAGACTGTAGCCTGCCAGGCTCCTCTGTCTGTGGGATTTTCCAGGCAAGAATACTGGAGTGGGTTGCCATTTCCTTCTCCAGGGGATCTTGTTGACCCAGAAATGAAGCCAGGTCTCCTGCATTGCAGGCAGATTCTTTACCGACTGAGTTACAAGGGTATGAGGGAAGCCCTATACATCCATAAGGTTGATATCAACTTGAACTTCTCTTTTACCCTTGCTAATTATGCTGTATAATATCTCTCAGCTCACCTCAGTTCGTAGGCTCCCCATTTTTAGGCCTTCATTATCTCTCACTGAGACTGTAACAATATCCTCCTAATTCTTCTTGCCTTTGATAATCATGGCTACAAGAAAGATCTTCATGAAACTCAATTTCAATATTAATTCTCCTGCTCAAAAATTTTGAGATGCTTTTCATTGCCATTGGACAACAGCCAAAATCCTTTTAGTTTAGTATTCAAGGCCCTCTACAATATAACCCAGCCTACTTTTTGGAACTTCATTTGGAACTTTATATGAAGCTTTGGCCTCATATAAAGCTCTGGCTAAACTAACTATAGTTAAAATTTCCCATGTATTTCTTTCATATACGCATTTGTATCTTACTTATATTTCTATCTTTGTTCATTTATTTGTCAGCTTAAGAAACCCTCTTCTACATATCTAAGGGGGCTTCCCAGGTGGCTCAGTGGTAAAGAATCCACCTGCCAATGCAGGAGACACAGGAGACATAAGTTCAATCCCTGGGTTGGGAAGATCCCCTGGAGGAGGAAATAGCAACCCACTCCAGTATTCTTGCCTGGAGAATCCTATGGAAAGAGAAGCCATGGGGTTGCAGACATGACTGGGAGACTGAGCATGCATGCACATATATCAACCTTTCTTGATCTTTCCAGCTAAAAATAATTATTCCATTTTCTAAACTTTTGTAATGCTTATCATTTTCTACTAATAGTTTATTTAAATGTTCACACCCCCTTTAAACTATATGTGCCTGAGGTCAGGATTCTTGTTCATATTTGTATCCTTACCTTACATAGAATTGTGTCTTACATGATATAAATCTGTTAATAGAAAGAATGTACTTATATATATCAACTTAATATAAATAATTGGTGTATAATAGTGTATGAGATTAAGAATTTTTTGATATATTAAAATTCTTGTATTTCCATAGACTGATTTCCTTGAAGATTGATTGCTTATTACCCTACTGAAGTCATTTTTTGATTTGCAGGTATTCAAAGAGCAGGACCAGCACACTGTTCTAGTACACATATAGCAGCCAAATCTCTTGGCCATACTTTGGTAACTGTTAGTGTGACTGATTATGAAGAGTACTTGGAAAGCAGTGCCACATTTGCTGCTTATGAACCCCTAAAGGTGAGATAGTTCATTCTAAGGAATTGGCATATCTTTTCATGGACCCTACTATGTCTACTTGGGGACTTCCTAGCTATCTGTGATCTCTGTTAAAGATCAGTGATATTTGTGTTCTTCCTTACCCAACACTCTCTTGTTTCTAGATCTGCAGCACTCTCATCAAATTTCAGTATCACAAAGGTTATGCTCTTATGTTTCTGCCACAGAAATATTTATAAGATGTATCAGCAAATTTTAGATATTCCCCTTTCTTTCCTCTTTTTTTACTGAGGTATAAAAAATTATAGTAAAGTACAGTAATCTTAAGGTACTATTTGAATTTTCACATATCTACATATCTTTGTAACATTACCCTGTCTAAGATATAGAATATTAGTATACTCTATTTTTTGAACTTTGATGTTGGAGAAGACTCTTTAGAGTCCTTTGGACTGCAAGGAGATCAAAGCAGTCAATCCTAAAGGAAATCAGTCCTGAATATTCAATGAAAGGACTGATGCTGAAGCTGAAACTCCAATACTTTGGCTACCTGATGTGAAGAACTGACTCATTGGAAAAGACCCTGATGCTGGGAAAGATTGAAGGCAGGAGGAGGAGGAGACAACAGAGGATTAGATGGTTGAATGGCATCACTGACTCAATGGACATGAGTCTGAGTAAGCTCCAGGAGCTGGTGAAAAACAGGGAAGCCTGTTGTGCTGCAGTCCATGGGGTTGCAAAGAGTTGGACACTACTTAGCAACTGAAGAACTGATAAGTATACTCTCTTTTGAAGAACTCTGAAAGAAAGCATTCGATACCAGGGAGAGAAGTCAATTATCTTTTTACCCTTTATACTTATGAATTCTCAGCACAACAGTCATTATTTTGGACCCCAAAGACTGCCCTTTAAAATTGGGAGATTATGACAGGTGGCAGTTCAAAATAAAAGTAGATAGAGCCTGGCATGCTTTCTTCATATTTGAATTCTTCAGGAACTAAAATTGATGTCTACAAGTTCCTGCTGATACATACTGGCAAACCTGACTCAATGCCTCTTGCAATAAGGAGGCATCCATAGAGGAAATGTTAACATTAGTGAAAGAAGCAACATAAGTTGTTAATTTGAAAAAGGTAACTTGTTCATTAAAATTTGCGTTTTTGAGTTGGCCTCTTTGTACGTTGTTCAGCTTATTTATTTATTTTTGGCTGTACTGAGTCTTTGTTGTTGCATGCAAGCTTTCTCAGGGCTTCTGTTTGTTACGGTACACAGGCCTCTCATTGTGGTAGCTTCTCTTGTTGCAGAGCACAGGCTCTAGGCCCTCGGGATTCAGTGGTTCCTGCACATGAGCTCAGTAGTTGTGGCACACAGCCTTAGTTGCCCCACAGCACGTGGGATCTTCCTGGACCAGGGATTGAACCCGTGTCCTCTGCACTGGCAGGTGGATTCTTAACCACTGGACCACCAGGGAATTCCCCAGTCTGTATTGAACATACAGTCTAGTCTGAGCATATTTCATTCATCCTCTTAGTGGTTGAATTATCCTTCTTGCCTAATTAAATGAGAGTGCTTGGCTGCAGCTCATTGTCATTTCATAAGGTTTTATCTTAGTTTTATCATTATCTTTACCCTATTTTATATTTACTGAATGCCTCACAAATCAGATCTCCCCTAAATGAAAACTCTCCTTAAAAGAAGTAAGATGATTTTCTATTTCTACCTAGTGCTTTGGTCATATATCTTTTTTTTTAGCTACTGAAAAATATATGTATGATTTACTTTTGTTATTAATATTATGTTTTAGTACATGATATAGTTCTCAGTTTGTCCTTATGTATCAGTCCAATTCAGTTGATCTGATTAGTTTTAGACTATGTACATCTAGGAACAAGGAATAACTCCAGTTTTGCTTTCTCAGGGAAGCCTGAGAACTTTCCATGAAGCCTCTGACTAGTTTAATTTCTTCTGTTTGAGGTTTGTTTGGCACTCTCTGCTGTGCCTTTTTGTAACACTCATTATACTCTTTGCTTACTTCAGATCTGCCTTTTCCAGACTATTAACTTCACTGTGAGGCAGGGCTTTATTTTGGCTTTCTGTTGGTATTACTATATCATCAGTAGGCCATCAATGAATACTTATTTAATTGAATTATGTATACATTTTCAAGAGAATACTGCCATTAGAGGAATTTTAATGTTAATAGTGTTCAGTATATATGAATATGTGAATATTCAGTATATATGAGTCATATATGTATATGATTGACTAGTTCAGAGAAGAAATACTAAAACATAGTTTGCTTACATTTTTGAAATGATTGCTTCAACTATATATTTCATTTTGCAACTTAGTCACTGTTATAGATACTGTGTGCCATACAAAACTAACCTACACTTTGAGAATACTCCATTCCCCTAAAACCAGTTTCCTCATCTATAAGTAGAATACAACTCCTCTGTATACTGGAGTGAATAATACCTGTCTTGACTACCTCTTAGGTGAGAGTTCTTTGAGAAACAGATGAACTGTATAGATGTATTATATTCAGATTTTTATGGTGAGAATTCTTTGATTCTTCAGTAAAATATCCACTTAAAATTCTTATACAGGGTTTTCTCTGGTGGTCCAGTGGGTTGAGAATGCGCCTGCCAATGTAAGGAACATGAGTTCAATCCCTAGTCTGGGAAGATCCCATAAGCTGCCCGGCAGTTAGGCCTGTGTGCTGCAACTACTGAGCCCACGTGCTGCAACTACTGAAGCCTGTGCACCTAGGGCCCATGCTCTGCAGCAAGAGAGGCCATTGCAATGAGAAGCCTGCACACTGCAGCCAAAAATAAAAAGTAAATAAAATTCTTATGTAATATGACAGATGGTACCTAGACATTGTGATTATTTTACGGTGTATACAAATATCAAATCATTATGTTGCACACCTGAAACAAATATAATGTTATATGCCAACTATACCTCAAGTTTTTTAAAAAAGAAAAAGTGTTTATGCAGTTATTTATTCAAATGCCTCTTATGTGTCCAACAGCATACTAAATTCCACTGAGGAAGAGAGATTCTTTTAAAAATTTGGGGTATTAACTAATCTTTTCTCTTAAGTTTATATAACTAGAGAGTTAAGAAGAATTACCAGATGTATATTTATGAAGATTTGACACATTTAAGTAGCATAAGGGAATAAATAAGTACACAGATGAATGGTAGTGATAAATACTATAGGAGCTTAGAGGATATAGTAGTTGTGGTCTGGAATCATTAGACAAATTAATAGGGTAGGGGGTGACACATGAATTTGGTTGAATGATAGACGGGACCCAAATTAGAGCAGGGATTGAGAACCATTCCAAATAAGAGGCAGGACACACATGTCTCCTAATTTGGGAATTAAGTCTACTGTCTTTTACATTATAACCAGTTTTTCACTTTAGAAAACTGTTGAATTCTCTAACTAGTTAGGGACTAATTTCTTTAAATGTCCTCAGGCTCTAAACCCTGTGGAAGTGGCATTGGTGACATGGCACTCTGTAAAGGAAATGATATTTGAAGGGGGCCCTCAGCCATGGATCCTGGAGCCTTCACGATTCTTTCTGGAGCTGCGCATGGAGAAGACAGAGAAAATTAGAATAACACAAGTCCGACTGCCCGCTAAAAGAAAACAGAATCAGTACATCTATCGAGTCCTGTGCCTGGATTTAGGGGAACAAGTAGGAAAATGATCTTTTCTAACATTTCTTTCAGAAGGAAGTCTTTCGTCCTTCTAGCCATCCCTTTTCAGCTGCTAATGGATTTAGTTTATGGACTAGATAGGAAAATTCTAATTGTTGACTAAGAGATCTGTTTTTTAAAACCTTACTATCCTTTAAATGTACCCAAAGGTTTTGGTTTGCTCATTTGAGAATTCTAACAGTTTACTAACCAAATAGTTCAAGACCTTTTTGTAGCAGGGAGTTATTTCAATCATTTTATCACTATAATTCAACTCCTTGTTGTATAGACTAAAGGATATATAAAGTTTTTCATCTTCAAAGAATGTGAGGAAGGGAAATTTTAAGTGTCATCTATGTTTATCAATTTTTAAGAACCAGTTGGATCTTTGCTGATATGAGTAATTAATATATGTCCCTTTATCGGTTGAATTTATTTTTATTATTTTTAGAAGTAATGATGGCTTTAACCATAGCTACACCTTGGTAGACCAAGGCCAATAACAAAGATTTTCAGACTGACCAAGATTGAGAATGTAATGTATGACTATGATGCATAGCCCAGCTAACCAATCCTCAGGGAATCCATATATGATTTTAACTTAGTAAGAATTGTGGTTCATTTTAATATCTCTAGTGAACTCTATTGTATAGTATGACTAGCTACTAGTGATTTCAAGCCTAGTTACCCCCTTTTGAAGCTCTCTAACTTTTTATTTTTACATCCTGTTATTCATTAGTATTTACATCAGAAATGAGTTGAAACACAAATTAGTATTTACCAACTGGTAACAAAGGTTTGGCGAAGGAAAAGACTGAAGTAATTGGTCAGTTAGATTTTTTTTTAATGTTCCCTTTGTTTCTATGATATCGGGTGTCTACCTCTTGGGCTTGTGTTTTCTTAAAGATCCTGACACTTCAGATTGGAAATCATCCAGGTGTCCTGAACCCTAGGCCAGCTGTAGAGGTTGTTCAGGTGCGCTTCATATGTGCCCACCCTGCCAGCATGTCTATAACTCCAGTATATAAGATGCCAGCGGGTGCCCAGCCATGTCCTCTGCCACAGCACAACAAACAACTGGTAAGTATGGTGTTTTCAACCAACTTGCCCTTTGTCGCCCATGCTTTGAGATAAATGGTCGGAAACACAGCTTTTGTCTTACTGAATTTAAGGAAACTCTTTTATTTGTTATCCGGTCTCTGATAGTGTCTGAGAAGTGGTTATAGTTGGCTATACTTAGTGACAGTGATTTTGCTTGTTGTACTTAGGTGCATGCATGCGAACTAAGTCACCTCAGTCTTGTCTGACTCTTTGTGATCCTATGGACTGTAGCCCGCCAGGCACTTCTGCCCATGGGATTTTCCAGGCAAGAGTACTGGGGTGGATTGCCATGCTCTCCAATCCAGGGGATCTTCCCAACCAGGGATGGAACCTGCACCTCTTCTGTCTCCTGTATTGGTAGTCAGGTTCTTTACCACTAGCCGCCACCTTATGACAACAGATTACTGAGAACTCTAAATAACTACCAAAACCAAACAAACAAACAAAACAAAATAATAAATAAATAACTACCAAATTGTTTTGCTAGTATCCTTCCCTACTAAACCTTTTTATTAGCATTGTCAGTAACATATCGAATTCACCTCCAAACTGCTATGAAAACTAGTGATAACCAATAATGTAGCTAGAAGTTAGGCAACAGGGATTGAAGAATAAATGAGTTATTTAATCTAGAAACTAAGAAAGCGAAAGTGAGTGTTTCTGACTGCTGCTACTAAGTCGCTTTAGTCATGTCCAACTCTATGTGACCTCATAGACGGCAGCCCACCAGGCTCCCCCATCCCTGGGATTCTCCAGGCAAGAACACTGGAGTGGGTTGCCATTTCCTTCTCCAATGCTCTGTGACCCCATGGACTGTAGCCTACCAGGCATCTCTGTCCATAGAATTCTCTAGGCAAGATTACTAGAGTTGGTTGCCATTTCCTTCTCCGGGGGATCTTTTCAACTCAGGGATTGAACCCAGGTCTCCCGCATTGTGGGCAGATTCTCTACTGTCTGAGCCACCAGGGAAGCCCAAACTATACACTGAATGAGGTTAACTATGATTTCAAGCATAGGAGAAAATAAGTCATTTCTGAGATTTTGCAGAACAGGACAATCCATATCCCCACTTTACAGATGAAGAAACTAAGGATCCTAAAAGTTGAGTAATTTTCCCAAGGTCATAAAGTTAGAAAGTAGCATCTTATGTCTAACTCCAAAGCACATTATTAACTTTTTTTGCTACACTGCCTTTTCATTGTAAAAGAACATATGAGATGTTGCAGGTTCAGGAACTCATTTTTTTTTTCCAGACCCAAATTCAACATTAAATACTATTATTTGAACTTTATAAATTATTTACTTTTTTAAAAAGCACTTGGACTTCCCTGGTGGTCCAGTAGCTAAGACTCCAAGATCCCAATGCAGGGGATTCTGATTAGTGTGTAATCTATTTACAATTAGCATAATTACCAATAAGGTTGGATTTATAACTACCATTTTACCATTTATCTTATTTTTTTTTCTGTTTTTTCTATTCTTCTATTTCTTCCTTTTTTATGTTAAGTAGATATTTTACAGTGTATCATTTTAATCCTCTTGTCCTTTCTTTTACTATATTAAGTTATTTTGTTAGTTATTGCCCTAGGGATTATAATTAACATGTTAACTTTTAACAAACTAGTTTGGAATAATATCAACTTAATTTCAGTAATGGTTGAAACCTATTATTTCTATAAAGCCCTATTTCCTTTCCCCTTCTTTAAGCTGTTATTATCATATATCTTTATACATGTATGCTCATCAGTCATAATTATTGCTGTATGCATTTGTATTTTAAATAAGATAGAAAAATAACTACAAGCAAAAGTATATTTATACTGTTCTATATGTTTATCTATGTAGTTATTGTTACTAAACTCTTGTTTCTTCACGGGGTTTCAAGTTACTGTCTAGTGACCTTTCATTTTATCCAGAAGGACTCATTTTAGTATTTCTTGTAAGGCAGGTCTACTAGCAACAAATTCCCTCTGTTTTTGTTAGATCTTGGGCTTCCCTGGTGGCCCAGTGGTAAAGAAGCAGCCTACCAATGCAGGAAACACAGGTTTGATCCCTGAACTGGGAAGATCCCACACGCCATGGAGCAGCTAAGCCCGTGCTCCACAACTATTGATCCTGTGCTCTAGAGCTTAGTAGCCACAACAACCGAAGGTGGGTCCCATGCTCGGCAACAAGAGAAGCCACTGCAGTGAGAAGCCCTGGCACCACAACTAGAGAGTATCCCCACTTGCCACAACTAGAGAAAAGCCTGCACAGTGACAAAGGCCCAGAACAGTCAAAATACATACATAAATAAAATTATTTTTTTAAAAAAGAATCCGCCTGCAATGTAGGAGCCGTGGGTTTGATCAAGGGGTCGGAAAGATCCCCTGGAGAAGAAAATGGCAAGCCACTCCAGTATTCTTCCCTGGAGAACCCGGTTCAAAGAGGAGCCTAGCGGGCCCCAGTCCCTGGGATCACAAAGAGTTGGACACGACTGAAGCGTGAGCACACATGCGAGAATGTCTTAATTTCTCCTTCATTTTGAAGGATTATTGTCCTCCATATAGAATTCTTGATTGGCAGTCTTATTCTCTCATCACTGGTTTCTATGATTTCTGATGAGAAATTAGCTGTTAATCTCATGGAGGATCCCTTATAAATGATAAGCTCCTTCCTCTGTTTAATAATTCTGTCTTTCTCTTTGACTTTGGACAGTCTGATTATGCAATGTCTAAATGCAAATCTCTGATTTTTCTTACTCAAGGTTCTTTGAGATTCTTGGGTGTTTAGAGTAGGTGTTTTACATCAAATTTGGGAAGTCCTTAGCCATTATTTTTTTCAAATATTCCTCCTTCCTTTTTTACCCCTCTCTCTTCTTCTAGGACTTCCGTTTTGCATATATTGACACTCTTGGTGGTTTTCCATGGATCTCTGATGCTTCCATTTTCTTCATTCTTTTTTCTTCCAGTTCATCAGCCTAGTTGAAAAAAAGATGTCCTTTTCATTATAGGGGACTGGAATGCAAAAGTAGGAAGTCAAGAAATACCTGGAGTAATAGGCAAATTTGGCCTTGGAGTACAGAATGAAGCAGGACAAAGGCTAATAGAGTTTTGCCAAGAGAACCCACTGGTCATAGCAAACATCCTCTTCCAACAACACAAGAAAACACTCTACACATGGACATCACCAGATGGTCAATACCTAAATCAGATTGATTATATTCTTTGCAGCCAAAAATGGAGAGGCTCTTTATAGTCAGCAAAAACAAAACCAGGAGCTGACTGTGGCTCAGATCATGAACTCATTGCCAAATTCAGACTTAAATTGCAGAAAGTGGGGAAAACCACTAGACCATTCAGGTATGACCTAAATCAATTCCCTTACGATTATACAGTGGAAGTGACAAACAGATTGAAGGGATTAGATCTGATAGAATGCTTGAAGAACTATGGACGGAGTCCATGACATTGTACAGGAGGCAGGGATCAAGACCATCCCCAAGAAAAAGAAATGCAAAAAAGGCAAAATGGTTGTCTGAGGAGGCCTTACAAATAGCTGTGAATGAAAGAGAAGTGAAACGCAAAGGAAAAAAGGAAAGATATACCCATTGAATGTACCAAAGAATAGAAAGGACAGATAAGAAAGCTTTCCTATGTAACAGTGCAAAGAAATAGAGGAAAACATCAGAATGGGAAAGACTAGAGATCTCTTCAAGAAAATTAGAGATACCAAGGGAACATTTCCTGCAAAGATGGGCTCGATAAAGGACAGAAATGGCATAGACCTAATGAAAGCGGAAGATATTAAGAAGAGGTGGCAAGAGTACACAGAAGAACTGTACAAAAAAGATCTTCATGACCCAGATAATCAGGATAGTGTGATCATCAATCTAGGGCAAAACATCCTGGAATGTGAAGTCAAGTGGGCTTTAGGCAGCATCACTACAAACAAAGCAAGTGGAGGTGATGGAATTCCAGTTGAGCTATTTCAAATCCTGAAAAATGATGCTGTGAAAGTGTGGCACTCAATATGCCAGCAAATTTGGAAAACTCAGAGGTGGCCACAGGACTGGAAAAGGTCAGTTTTCACTCCAATCCCAAAGAAAGGCAATGCCAAAGAATGTTCTAACTACAATTGCACTCATCTCACACACTAGTAAAGTAATGCTCAAATTTCTCCAACCCAGGCTTCAACAGTACATGAATCATGAACTTCCAGATGTTCAAGCTGGATTAAGAAAAGGCAGAGGAACCAGAGATAAATTGCCAACATCTGTTGGATCATTGAAAAAGCAAGAAAGTTCCAGAAAAACATAGATTTCTGCTTTGTTGACTATGCCAAATCCTTTGACTGTGTGACCACAACAAACTCTGGAAAATTCTTAAAGAGATGGGAATAGCAAACCACCTGACCTGCCTCGTGAGAAATCTGTATGCAGGTCAGGAAGCAACAGTTAGAACTGGACATGGAACAACAGACTTTCCAAACAGGGAAAGGAGTCCGTCAAGGCTGTATATTGTCATCCTGCTTATTTAACTTATATGAAGAGTACATTGTGAGAAATGCTGGGCTGGATGAAACACAAACTGGAATCAAGATTGCTGGGAAAAATATCAGTAACCTCAGATATGCAGAGGATTTCCCTGGTGGCTCAGACAGTAAAGCGTCTGCTTACAATGTGGGAGACCCGGGTTCAATCCCTGGGTCAGGAAGATCCTCTGGAGAAGGAAATGGCAACCCACTCCAGTACTCTTGCCTGGAAAATCCCACGGACAGAGGAGCCTAGTAGGCTACAGTCCATGGGATCACAAAGAGTCGGACATGACTGAGCAACTAAACTTTTCAAACTTTCAGATATGCACATGACACCACCCTTATGTCAGAAAGCAAAGAAGAACTAAGAGCCTCTTGATGAAATTGAAAGAGAAGAGTGAAAATGTTGGCTTAAAACTCAACATTCAGAAAACTAAGATCATGGCATCTGCTCCCATCACTTCATGGCAAATAGATGGAGAAGCAGTGGAAGCCCTGAGAGACTTTATTGGGGGGGGGGAGCTGCAAAATCACTGCAGATGGTGATTGAAGCCATGAAATTAAGATGCTTGCTCCTTGGAAGAAAAGTTATGACCAATCTAGACAGCGTATTAAAAAGTAGAGACATTACTTTACCAACAAAGGTCCACCTAGTCAAAACTATGGGTTTTCCAGTAGTCATATATGGATGTGAGAGTTTGACTACAGTGAAAGCTCAGCGCCAAAGAATTGATGCTTTTGAACTGTGGTGTTGGAGAAGACTCTTGAGAGTCCCTTGGACTGCAAGGAAATTCAGCCAGTCCATCCTAAAGGAAGTCAGTCCTGGGTGTTCTTGGAAGGACTGATGCTGAAGCTGAAATTCGAATGCTTTGGCCACCTCATGCGAAGAACTGACTCATTGGAAAAGACCCTGATGCTGGGGAAAAGTGAAGGCAGGAGGAGAAGAGGATGACAGAGGATGAGGTGGCTAGATGGCATCACTGACTCAATGGACATGAGTCTGAGTAAACTCTGGGAGTTGGCGATGGACAGGGATACCTGTTGTGCTGCAGTCCGTGGGGTCGCAGAGTTGGACACAACTGAGCAACTGAACTAACTGATCTTCAAGTTTTCTGATATTTTTCTTCTGCCTATTCTTATCTGCTGTTGAGTTCATCTAGTAAAATTTTCATTTCAATTATTATAATTTTCAATTTAGAATTCCTTTTTGGTTCTGTTTTATAATTTCTATCTCTTTACTAATATTTTATATGTGATGGTACATCATATTTATGCTTTCCTTTAGTTATTTAAACATGGACTTCTTTCGTTCTTTGAACAAAGCAGTTGATTAAAAGCCTTCATCTAGTAAGTCTAATGTCTGGGCATCCTCAGGGACAGTTCTATTAACTGCTTTTTTCTTTTTTCCTATGTATGGGTCCTACTTTCTTGTTTCTTTGCATTTGTAATAATTTTTAATTGAAAACTTGACATTTAAAATAACATGAAGAATCTGAAATCAGATTCTTCCACTAATCAGGTTTTGTGATACTGGTTTTCATTGTTATTTGCAGTGGCTGTTTGTTTAGTGACTTTCCTGCAGCACTTCTGTAATGTGTTATTCTTTGTCCTCTTTGTTAGCTTTGTGGACATAAATTCCCTTAAATCTAGGTCTATGTGGATATAGATTCCCATAAATTTTTGTTGGAATTATGTTAAATTCATATATAAACTCAGAACAACTGAAATTTTTATAATGTTGAGTCACCCTGGTCATCCTGTCCAAGCGCATAGGAATATCAAAATCAAATTTAGATTAAAAAAATTTAAACAGGTATAAAAGACATTTGGGGGGCATTTGGGGAAATTGAAATATTGAAATATAATTATAATACATAATACATAACATAGTTTTTGCTACTTATTCTTAAGAAATGCATGCTGAGGTAGTTAGGGGTAAAGTGCCTTGATACCTACATCATTTGCCAAAAAAAGAAAAAGATACACACCCACACAAATACATTCACAGGGAGTATAAAATTAGAGGGAAAGATAGAGAAAACAAATGGTGAATTGGAATGAAGTATATATAGGTATCATTATATTGTTCTTTTAACGTATCTGTACCTTTGAAAACTGTCAAAAAATATTGGGAGAAAACATGATCCCTAGCTTCAGAAATATCTTGCCACCTCTTGAGCTATTGTTTTTTTCTCTTCTTACTTTTTATTTTCATACAGATGCCTGTATCAAGCCTGAGAGATACAGTCCTAGAACTGGCAGTGTTTGATCAACACAGGAGAAAGTTTGATAATTTCAGTTCACTAATACTAGAATGGAAGTCCTTAAATGAAACACTAGCTCATTTTGAAAATTATAATTCAGTGGAGATGGTAGCAAAGGATGATGGCAGTGGGCAGACCCGGCTACATGGTATTGTAAACATTTATAAATCTTTTTATATATCTACTAAATGGTTATGCACTAAGTATTTCCCTGTGCATGAGAGTTTATTTATCCTATCTCACCTTTCATCTTCAATCTTTGTATTTTTTAGAAAACATAAAGGTAAATTCCATTGTTTGGAAAGTTAGGGTCTAGAGTCCAACATTCCTCACAAGAACACAAAACTAATTTTTAAATGGACTGGTTGCCTATTATTTCCCTAAAACTTTGGAAATATTATTCAGTTGTTAGCCAGTGTATATTGAGTGACTTCTACATGTAAGGCCCTCTGCTTGGAGGTTTAATGGTAAATGAGATACTCACAGCCTCAGCCCTCATAGATTTACAGTCCAGTTGAGAAAAACAGACTTTAAACATTACAGTTGTGTTAGATGTTCTGAAGTGAAAATGTGGGGTGCATTTATAACAGAAGAACCTAACCTAGTTTAGATCAAAGAAGGCTGCCCTGAGAAAATAACATTTACTCTGGTAAGGCAGAAAGAAGAAATAGAAAGAATGAACTAGATAAGTCAAGTGAGACTTACTTAGAGAGCAAGAGGCACAAGATGAAATTCTAAGAGGGCAAAAAGCCCTCATGGGCAGTCACTCATCAAGTCTCTGCTGGTATCACATTTGCTGAGGTTCTGTTCCCCCAAACAAGTCACCTGGCCAAAACCAGAGTCTTGGTGGGCCAGGACTACTCAAGAGCATGGATACCACTGCAAGCCATTAATATAACAATCTGAGTGCATGCTCAGTTGCTTCAGTCAGCTCCAACTCTGCTACCCCATGGACTGTAGCCCCCTAGATGCCTCTGTCCATGGGATTCTCCTGGCAAGAATACCAGAATGTGTTGCCATGCCTTCCTCTAGGGAATCTTCCTAACCCAGGGATCAAACCCACTTCTCCTGCATTGGAGGCAGATTCTTTACCACTGAGCCACCAGGGAAGCCCAATATAACAATCTAACACAAATTAATCCCAAAAGTGAAGAAGAAAATGGTTCAAAGGGTAATTTTAGGTTTCTGGTGTGAACATTTGGTAACCATTTTTTAAAAAAAGATTTATTTATTTTATTTTTTGGCTGTGGTGAGTCTTCGTTGCTGCACACAGGCTTTCTCTAGTTGCAGCCAGCAGGGGCTCTTTATTGAAGTGTGTGGGCCTCTCACTGCAGTGGCTTTTTTGTTGCAAAGCACAGGCTCTAGGCACATGGGCCTCAGTAGTTGCAGTGCATGGACTCAGTAGTTGCAGCTCACAGGCTCTAGAATGCTGGCTCAGTAGTTGTGGCACACGGGCTCAGTTGCTCCACAGCATATGGGATCTTCCTGGACCAGGGATCAAACTGATATCCCTGGCATTGCAGGGTGCGTTCTTAACTACTGGGCCACCAAGGAAGCCCGCCATTCATTCTTTTAACTTTGAATTTTATGTTGGAGCATAGTTGATTAACAATGTTGTGTTAGTTTCAGGTGTACAACAAAGCGATTCAGTTATACATGGACATGTATCTATTCTTTTTCAAATTCTTTTCCCATTTAGGTAGCCATTCAGTTGAGTGAGAAACACCAGAGAGGAACTTCCCTGGTGGTAGTTAAGAATCCCTCTGCCAATACCGGGGACACAAGTTTGCTCCCTGATCATGGAAAATCCAACATGCCACAGGACAACCAAGCCTGTGTGACGTGACGACTGAATCCAAGCCTAGACCCCATGCTCCGCAACATGCATCACAACGAAGAGTAGACCCCGCTGGCCACAACTAGAGAAAGCCTGCCCACAGCAACAAAGACCCAGCACAGCCAAAAATAAAAAGAAACATTAGAGAAATAAGATTTAACCTTTTCCTTACCCTCAGGGAGTTTATAAGTGAAAGTGAAGTTGTTCAGTCATGTCTGACTCTTTGCTACATGGACTGTAGCCTACCAGGCTTCTCTGTCCATGGGACTTTGCAGGCAAGAGTACTGGAGTGGGTTGCCTTTTCCTTCTCCAGAGGATCTTCCAGACCCAGGGATAGAACCCTGGTTTCATGCATTGCAGGCAGACCCTTCACCCTCTGAGCCACCAGGGAAGAAGCTCCCTCCACCAGGGACCACTCAGGACCAATTTAAGGGCTTAACTACATACTATATCATAGTACTAATATGTAGATGATATTATAACATTAAAATACCAATAATATGATACAGTTAATGTAAAAAGTGGTAGGGAAGAAAGAGATGCTTGTTATACCCTGTAATGATGAATCACCAAATACCATCCATTTTATTTTCTAAATATCTTTTTTTGTTTTATCCCTTCCTCTCTAACTTCATCACTAATATCCTCGTAACCTCTATCCTATATCACCATAGTAGCCTCCTAACTGATCTCTGTGTGTCTCTCCTACCGTCTAATTCATCCTGCATACTACTGTCCAGAATGATCCTTCTAGAGAATAAATACAAAACTCTGTCTTAAAATTCTTTTAAAAATAGTTTAAGCTTTTCGCCTCTCTTCTTTTCACAGTTATTTGTAAGGCCTCCCCAGACAGCCATTTTGCCTTTTTGCATTTTTTTTCCATGGGGATGGTCTTGATCCCTGTCTCCTGTACAATGTCACGGAGCTCATTCCATAGTTCATCAGGCACTCTATCTATCAGATCTAGGCCCTTAAATCTATTTCTCACTTCCACTGTATAATCGTAAGGGATTTGATTTAGGTCATACCTGAATGGTCTTTGAGCTCTTATGACATACCAGGTACTACATTAAATACTTTTTAATTTTTATCTTTCAATTTATTTATTTATTTATTTTTGCTGCACTGAGTCTTGGTTGTGGCGCTGGGCTTTCTCTAGTTCCGGCACGAGGGGAGCTTCTCTTGTGGAGCATGGGCTCTAGAGTGGCAGGCTCAGTATTGTGGCCCCTGGGCTTAGTTGCCCCACAGCAAGTGGGAACTTAGTTTTCTAACGAGGGATTGAACCCACTTGCATTGGAAGGTGGATTCTTAACCATTGTACCATAAGGGGAGTCTGATATATACATTCTTTCTGGTTATCCTCATTGCAGTTATGGGAGACTGACATATGATCCCTGTTTAGTAAGTTTACTCCTTCCTTAAACATCTATTGAGTTCTTATTATATTCTAGGCTGAGTTTTAGGCCCTGAAATCATAACAAGAAATAGATGAAGCCGCACGTTCTCTGATGCCAGAGGCTGTGGTGTAGTCTTAATTATGGACTGTCCTGTTACCAGTGTTGTCACAGTGTCTTTCTGGATACGTTCATGCAGCTTGACACACCAACCCATACCTGCTTCTTTGGCTTCACCTTTTATTACCACCCACATGTTTCTACATTTTTCTCAAACTCAATGACTTTCGATCCTTAACCATGACGAGACGAGCCTTGTCATTCCTCTTTTCTTTGCATAAGTTGTATTTTCTCTCTCTCTCTTTTTATTTTTTTGATTTTTGCATCTTTGCTTAGCTAAACTCTTCCTCTAGTAATCTAGGAATTTTCTGTTCTTCTATATTCCCAGTCTAAGGAGAATGTTCCTTCTTTGTGCTCTTATATATTCTGTATTACGTGCTTTGTACATACTTCTATATTGTATTGCATTGGTTGGTTTACCTCTCAGCCACCCACCTAAGCTGTGGGTTTCTCTGAAGGTAAGAACAGTGTTGTCTTCATCTCTGTATCCTAATTACTGCCATAGTACCTAACATATAGTAGACGCTTAATAAATCTTTGTTTTGAATGAATGAATGTAAGATCATGAGAAAATGTTCTGCAGATTTATGCATGATAATCATGTGTTGAGAATATAATAAGAATTGACCTCAGTAAAGTGGCAGATTCATGTTAGTTAAATTGAAAAGAATAAATGAGTAAAGCAAGGTCAGATTATAGATGGCTTCAAATACCAGTTTAAGGAGTTTGAATTGCTCTAATAAGGACTAGTTAGCCATTTAAAATTTTTGAGTAAGGGACTGCCATAACATTTACATACACATAACATCCGGTCCCATCACTTCATGGGAAATAGATGGGTAAACAGTGGAAATAGTGTCAGACTTTATTTTTTGGGGCTCCAAAATCACTGCAGATGGTGACTGCAGCCATGAAATTAGAAGACGATTACTCCTTGGAAGAAAAGTTATGACCAACCTAGATAGTATATTCAAAAGCAGAGACATTACTTTTGTGACTAATGTCCGTCTAGTCAAGGCTATGGTTTTTCCTGTGGTCATGTATGGATGTGAGAGTTGGACTGTGAAGAAGGCTGAGCGCCNATAAATACAAAACTCTGTCTTAAAATTCTTTTAAAAATAGTTTAAGCTTTTCGCCTCTCTTCTTTTCACAGTTATTTGTAAGGCCTCCCCAGACAGCCATTTTGCCTTTTTGCATTTTTTTTCCATGGGGATGGTCTTGATCCCTGTCTCCTGTACAATGTCACGGAGCTCATTCCATAGTTCATCAGGCACTCTATCTATCAGATCTAGGCCCTTAAATCTATTTCTCACTTCCACTGTATAATCGTAAGGGATTTGATTTAGGTCATACCTGAATGGTCTTTGAGCTCTTATGACATACCAGGTACTACATTAAATACTTTTTAATTTTTATCTTTCAATTTATTTATTTATTTATTTTTGCTGCACTGAGTCTTGGTTGTGGCGCTGGGCTTTCTCTAGTTCCGGCACGAGGGGAGCTTCTCTTGTGGAGCATGGGCTCTAGAGTGGCAGGCTCAGTATTGTGGCCCCTGGGCTTAGTTGCCCCACAGCAAGTGGGAGCTTAGTTTTCTAACGAGGGATTGAACCCACTTGCATTGGAAGGTGGATTCTTAACCATTGTACCATAAGGGGAGTCTGATATATACATTCTTTCTGGTTATCCTCATTGCAGTTATGGGAGACTGACATATGATCCCTGTTTAGTAAGTTTACTCCTTCCTTAAACATCTATTGAGTTCTTATTATATTCTAGGCTGAGTTTTAGGCCCTGAAATCATAACAAGAAATAGATGAAGCCGCACGTTCTCTGATGCCAGAGGCTGTGGTGTAGTCTTAATTATGGACTGTCCTGTTACCAGTGTTGTCACAGTGTCTTTCTGGATACGTTCATGCAGCTTGACACACCAACCCATACCTGCTTCTTTGGCTTCACCTTTTATTACCACCCACATGTTTCTACATTTTTCTCAAACTCAATGACTTTCGATCCTTAACCATGACGAGACGAGCCTTGTCATTCCTCTTTTCTTTGCATAAGTTGTATTTTCTCTCTCTCTCTTTTTATTTTTTTGATTTTTGCATCTTTGCTTAGCTAAACTCTTCCTCTAGTAATCTAGGAATTTTCTGTTCTTCTATATTCCCAGTCTAAGGAGAATGTTCCTTCTTTGTGCTCTTATATATTCTGTATTACGTGCTTTGTACATACTTCTATATTGTATTGCATTGGTTGGTTTACCTCTCAGCCACCCACCTAAGCTGTGGGTTTCTCTGAAGGTAAGAACAGTGTTGTCTTCATCTCTGTATCCTAATTACTGCCATAGTACCTAACATATAGTAGACGCTTAATAAATCTTTGTTTTGAATGAATGAATGTAAGATCATGAGAAAATGTTCTGCAGATTTATGCATGATAATCATGTGTTGAGAATATAATAAGAATTGACCTCAGTAAAGTGGCAGATTCATGTTAGTTAAATTGAAAAGAATAAATGAGTAAAGCAAGGTCAGATTATAGATGGCTTCAAATACCAGTTTAAGGAGTTTGAATTGCTCTAATAAGGACTAGTTAGCCATTTAAAATTTTTGAGTAAGGGACTGCCATAACATTTACATACACATAACATCCGGTCCCATCACTTCATGGGAAATAGATGGGTAAACAGTGGAAATAGTGTCAGACTTTATTTTTTGGGGCTCCAAAATCACTGCAGATGGTGACTGCAGCCATGAAATTAGAAGACGATTACTCCTTGGAAGAAAAGTTATGACCAACCTAGATAGTATATTCAAAAGCAGAGACATTACTTTTGTGACTAATGTCCGTCTAGTCAAGGCTATGGTTTTTCCTGTGGTCATGTATGGATGTGAGAGTTGGACTGTGAAGAAGGCTGAGCGCCAAAGAATTGATGCTNGAAAAGTTATGACCAACCTAGATAGTATATTCAAAAGCAGAGACATTACTTTTGTGACTAATGTCCGTCTAGTCAAGGCTATGGTTTTTCCTGTGGTCATGTATGGATGTGAGAGTTGGACTGTGAAGAAGGCTGAGCGCCAAAGAATTGATGCTCTGTGGTGGTGAAGACTCTTGAGAGTTTCTTGGACTGCAAGGAGATCCAACCAGTCCATTCTGAAGATCAGCCCTGGGACTTCTTTGGAAGGAATGATGCTAAAGCTGAAACTCCAGTACTTTGGCCACCTCATGCGAAGAGTTGATTCATTGGAAAAGACTCTGAATCTGGGAGGGATTGGGGACAGGAGGAGAAGGGGACAACCGAGGATGAGATGGTTGGATGGCATCACGGACTCGATGGACGTGAGTCTGAGTGAACTCCGGGAGTTGGTGATGGACAGGGAGGCCTGGTGTGCTGCGATTCATGGGGTCGCAAAGAGTTGCACACGACTGAGCGACTGAACTGAACTGAACTGAACAGTTTAGAAGCATAAAACGTCCCAAAGGACTTTCTCTTTATTTCTCACTTCTATTTTTAAATCAAACAAAAATATCCCCATACTCTATTGTCAGCTTAAAATTGGACTCACAAGCCATTAGAACTGGAAAGAATTTTAGATTTTTGCCTCTCAATCTCCCATTTAATAAAGGAACTGAGAAGTAAACATTGCCCAAGGTCAGCAAAGTCAGCACAAAACCTCAGTTTCCTGTTTCTTTTATATTTCCCTAATCACTGTGTGTGGTGTGTGTAATTTTTTTTTCTCCCTCCAATAAAATACCATTTGGAAAAAATTACGGTAGAGTTTGGTTCTCTGGGGACCCTTTTGTATTTTATGTGTTATTGTTTCTCACAGGGTATTTTTCTGCATGTCTCCAGGTCATCAGATCCTTAAAGTACATCAGATAAAAGGGACTGTACTCATTGGAGTCAATTTTGTGGGCTATTCAGAGAAGAAAAGTCCAAAGGTAAGTGGAGACTGTTATGTGAAAAATATTAATTAACTGAAATTTAAGGCTCCTGCAACCCACTCCAGTGTTCTTGCCTGGAGAATCCCAGGAACAGGGGAGCCCGGTGTGCTGTCGTCTGTGGGGTCACACAGAGTCGGACACGACTGAAGCGACTTAGCAGCAACAGCGGCAGCAGAAGTCTATAAATATAGCTGATGTAAATATAAATACAACTGATGTAAATCTGAGAATTATACGCCTTTATGGATTGTGTTATGTTTGGCACTTGAAAGAGTATTGGAATCTTTACGCACTGAGATGAGGAATTAAAAGTTTATATTTACCATTATGGTTCTTATTACATTTCTAGGAACTTTCCAATTTGCCCAGATCTGTGGCTGTGGAGCTGCTCCTGGTAGATGATGTAACAGTATTGCCTGAGAATGCCACCATCTATAACCACCCTGATGTGAAGGTAGGAGCTGTATGGTTCTAGCTAAATGGAATCATGTTGGAGGGGAGAGTTCTAGGTTATTAAAATTAACAGTATAAATATAAAAAAGCTCACTTATGTGTTAAAAATCACTGATACAATTAGCACTAATACTTTAATAATTATATTTGGTCTTTGGTCTGTTGATTTTAATCTTTTAATGTCATACTCTTTCTTAGGTAAGTGGAAATTACTTTGAAATATTTATAATCCAAAGGGAATGGAATATTATTTGTCTTGATTTTTCCATAGGAAATATTTAGCCTTGTGGAAGGATCTGGTTATTTTTTAGTCAACAGTAGTGAGCAAGATATTGTCACCATCACTTACCTGGAAGCAGAAAGCTCTGTCCAGGTGAGTTCCAGAAATATCCCAAGATCAATGGTCTCAGGTCAAAGCTCATTCTTAGGAGAATGATTGGAAAAATTTTATTGGGCATGTCAAACTTATTACAAAGAATAACAACCTTTGTGTCTTTTTCTTTTTTTAACCTATGTAGATTCTTAAACAAAAAAAAATGACTTTTTTTTTTTTGTAACTACCTATAGAAGGAAATTGCAACCCACTCCAGTATTCTTGCCTGGAGAATCCCGTGGCCAGAGGAGCCTGACGGACTACAGTCCATGGGGTCGCAAAGAGTCGGACACGACTGAGCAACTGAGCATAGCATATAATATGGGGAAATGTTTGGTTCTGATTGAGTGGAAACAGTGTAGGAGACATCTAACTATAAGATTTCCATTAAAACAAGGTTCAGAAAGAGAAAACAAGTATCATATATTAACACATATATATGGGAATTTAGAAAAATGGTTCTGATGAACAGAACCATTCTGTGGACTCAGTCGGGGAAGGTGAGGGTGGGACAAATTGAGAAAGTAACATTGTCATATATACACAATCATGTGTGAGAAAGACACTTAGTGAGAAGTCACTAAATAACACAGAGTCCAGCCTGGAACTTTTATGATGAGCTAGAGGAGTGGGTTGCGGGAGGAGAGGGAGACTCCGGAGGGAAGGGATATATATATATAACTATGGGTGATTCGTATTGTTGTACAGCAGAAACCAACAGAAAATTGTAAAGTGATTTTTCCACCAATTAAAAAATAAATAAAAATTTTAAAAAGAAGGTTAATTTTTATAAATTTCAAAGCACAGAACTATGTGCATAGTTAAATATACTGTTGACTTTATAACTTGAGTATATGGTGTTTTCAGCCAGATATGGCAACTCAAAATATTAATCTGACTCCATAGTCAATATGCCAAGGGATTTTCTTTTAGTTGACTTGCAGTAATAAAAAGTGTACCTTAAATTAACATAGGTATTTATTTCCTTCAAAGAGCTCAAAGGAATTTAACTTACTGTAGTCATAATGTTGCTTTTTAAAAGGGGAGATTGAGGCCCTGTGTGCCAGCAAAGGATGTAAAAAACCATACTGCCATGCAGGAGCAGTATGTAGTACACGAAGGAAAAACAAAGTATCAGTCCACCCTGTGCTCTCTCTCCCTACTTGTGATTGCAATGTAAATGTACCTGATTTTCTTCCTGAATCCTTTCTCTGTTCATAATTAAAAAACTGGATATGTATGTTGGATTCTGCTTGAAATCAATCAATTTAAAACTCTGCTGTTTATCAGTTAATAAATATTTGTTAAGGGTACATATTTTGCCACAAACTGAAGCATCACTTTAAGGGGACATATTATGCTATGCCTGAAACTTATAATGTGACTTCTCAGAGTTCCTATCACAAAGAAAGTAAGATATTATATTTTCTACTTTGGAAGGAAATAATTGCTCTGATTATGCTTGGAGCATATTTGCTTCTTTATCCAGCTGCAATCTTCTTCCCTCTAGTTAGTTCCATTACATCCAGGAATTCTCACCTTGGAGGTCTATGATCTGTGTTTGGCTTTCTTGGGTCCAGCAATGGCTCACCTCACGGTGTCAGACATACAAGAGCTGGAGCTTGATCTGATTGATAAGGTAAGAAATGTTTGCTTTATCTCTTAAGGGAAGCAGCTGTCATTCTCACTCACTAGCGTCACTTAATATAGTCTGTGCTCAGCTGCTGTGTGTATTTGCCAGGCCCTTTGATAATGTTAATGGAAATACCTGCCCTTAAAGAACACTATTCCAACATTAATCATGATGAAGATAGAGTGTTAAAGAACAGCTTAAAAGAATACACATGCTGCTGCTGCTGCTAAGTCGCTTCAGTTGTGTCCGACTCTATGCGGCCCCATAGACGGCAGCCCACCAGGCTCCCCCATCCCTGGGATTCTCCAGGCAAGAACACTGGAGTGGGTTGCCATTTCCTTCTCCAAAGTGTGAAAGTGAAAAGTGAAAGTGAATTCGCTCAGTCGTATCCAACCCTTAGCGACCCCTTGGACTGCAGCCCACCAGGCTCCTCCATCCATGGGATTTTCCAGGCAAGAGTACTGGAGTGGGGTGCCATTTACCTTGTCCGAAAAGAATATACATAAATTACGCTTACTTGCTCAAAGGCTGATCAAGAACATTTAGCATGAACCGAAGGGCTTGCCACCTCTGCATTAAATTGCCCTACATAAATGAGACAGCTTTACTAAATTACCTTTGATTTTTTTTTAACTTTTATTTTTAACTACTAGGTTGAAATAGGTAAAACTGTGTTAGTGACTGTGAGGGTTCTTGGCTCTTCCAAACGCCCATTCCGAAAGAAATACTTCAGAAACATGGAGCTCAAACTGCAACTGGCTTCTGCCATCGTGACCCTGGCGTGAGTACCATTCTAATACTTCTTTCTCCATAAATTTATCATGAGAATATCCCTCCTGGTAGCCTGGTTATCTCTCCCTTAGGTTATTTCAGATTTCCTTCTTTCCTTTTTTGTCACAGTACCTTTCAGCCCACATTCTCTTCCCATATTCAACTCTCAACAAAATACCCCTTTCACATCCTCAGATGTCTTATTTTGGGACTAATATGTGTCTCATTAACACTTCTATTTTATGGAACTTCTTGGATGATATCCTTTGGGGATGCTTCAGGCTTGAGGACCTTCAAAAACTCTATCTAGGAGAGTTTTGCACTGGTATTCCCCTCTGCAAAAGAAAAATACAGAAATTCTGAGGCAATTTCGTATTTGTAGTTTTGTGAGGCTATGTTTATATTGCCCTTATTCCTTTGGAGATTTAGAACAAATATTTGCACTTCAGGAGCTTCCCGCTATTGCTATGAACTTTGTCTTGACTCTGAAAGTTATTTTCTGGCAGTTCCTCTTAACCTGAGTTAAAATGAGCAGAAGATTGGGAATTCCCTGGGAGTCCACCAGTGATTAGGATTCTGCATTCTAAGGGCTACTTTCCTGAGTTCATTCCCTGGTTGGGGAACTAAGATGGTCCACAACCATCTTAGAAAGATATATATCTGGCCAATCTTGAAAACAAATTTTTCTCACCTATAAATTCATGGGTCTTTTCAGGCTAATGGAGGAACAAGATGAATACTCTGAAAATTATATCCTTCGAGCTATCACTGTTGGGGAAACCACACTCGTAGCTATTGCCAGGGACCAGATGGGGAGAAAATTCACATCAACCCCTCGGCAAATTGAAGTAAGGAAATGATCTCACCCAAAATTCATATTTCATCTTGTTTATAAATTTATAAGTTATATAAATGTCCAGTGGTTAGGACTCTGTGCTTTCACTGCTTACATCATGAGTTCAATCCCTGGTTGGGGAACTAAGATCCCACAAGTTGTGAAGTATGGCCAAAAAAAGTAATTGTAAACATAATTTTAATGACCACTTTTATTCCAGTGAGTGGATACCTAATAACTTATTTAAGCATTTTCATTTAAGTAATTTATAATTTTTTGCTATTAAAATGAAAATTTGTGTTATAAATAAAATAAAATACCTGTCTTTGTATACAACGTCATTGTACATAATTGGGAGTTTTTCTCCCTTAGAATAAGCTGCATGATCATTTGTTGTGAAGCTGACTATAGTTAACCACTGTTGTCCTTTTGGTTTTCTCCTTCAAGGTGTTTCCTCCATTTAGACTTGTTCCAGAGAAAATGACACTGATTCCAACTAACATGATGCAGGTGATCCTAAAGCCAAAAATGAGCCTTTCTCTTCATCCCACCTCTGCCCCACCCCAATACACATATACACCTCTTCCTGTTGGCCTTCCCTTGTCCACTCTCAACCAAGTACAACAGGATCTGATAAAGAAGAAAATTAGTATTTTCTTTGTTCTATGATAATCATGGTACGAACTCCTTCTTAGAATCCCATGGATTATTTATAGCACTTCTATTTCATCTGCATTTGAGCTGATATGGCAAATGCTTGTTGGAAAGTGGGGGAAGGTGAAGAAGTTGAATTGCTCAGACAGAATATTGGAAAAGGAAATGTGACTTCTCCTCAAATTCCAGCATTCACTGGTGTGTTTAAATTTCAGGTGATGTCTGAAGGTGGCCCTCAGCCTCAATCTATCATTCATTTCTCCATCAGTAATCAGACTGTGGCGGTTGTTAATAGGAGGGGCCAAGTTACAGGGAAGGTAGTTGGCAGAGCTGTGGTCCATGGCACCATTCAGACAGTAAATGAAGATACTGGAAAAGTCATTGTGTTTTCCCAGGTATCAGTTCTTTATTCTGCCCTGCTTCTGCTCTTCCATCTGGGAATCATATTGGGGGTGGAGGAGGAAGTAGTGATGGGGAGGGTGTCAGTAGTCCATGGGAAATATGTAATCTTTAGTGAAAAACTCACTGAGTATTTGACATTGTTATGAGACATAGTCTCTATGCTTAAGAAATTGTTTCAAGAACAACAACAACAAAAAGCCCATATATATGGCATATTTTTGTTGTCATTGTTGTTGAATGCCCCAAACAACAACAATCAAATGAGTTGTCATAAGCATCTCTGTCTGCCCCACAGACATTCCCTCTTAGCCTAAGCTTGCTCTCCACCCTGTTGAGCAGGATGAAGTACAGATTGAGGTTGTACAGCTAAGGGCTGTTAGGATCCTTGCCGCTGCAACTCGACTCATCACAGCTACTGAGGTCAGTATGACGGTTCTGTTCCAGGTTCATTATGTTGATAATGCCAGCTGGACAGGAGGTATAGCACAAAACCACTCTTCCTTTTCAGATGCCAGTTTATGTCATGGGAGTGACCAGTACCCAGACCCCGTTCTCCTTCAGCAGTGCCAACCCTGGGCTCACATTCCATTGGTCCATGAGCAAAAGGGATGTACTGGATTTAGTGCCCAGGCATTCAGAGGTATGAACATATTTGTTAATATATTACCTTAGGGATTTATTTTATTTCATCCTTGGTTTTAGACTGACTTCCTTCTAAACTACACAACATTATTACTTACTCTTTTTCTGATCTGTGAATGCTATAAACCTGAAAATCATCTGAAGAATCCAAATTTGAGTATTCAGATAATACTACACAATATTTAACATACTTGCTGGAAAGAACTCTTAAGAAAGCATTGCTTCCTTTGATACATTTGCTGTTGTATGATGTTGCATTTGTGAACAAATAACTGTGTTACATGAATAGCATATTATGAATATAAAGTATTTATACATAGAGTGTAAATTTAACATACTTTGCTGGAAAGAGCTCTTAAGAAAGCAATGCTTAAGAAAGCATTGCTTCCTTTGATACATTTGCTGTTATATAATGTTGCATTTGTGAACAAATAACTGTGTTACATTAATAACATATTATGAATATAAAGCATTTATACATAGAGTTTAAATATGTGATATAATCTTTCAACATACTCAGACATACTTAATTATATTAATAATCATGTTTGTGCTGCATGATGGGCAGTTGACATTAAGACTTAAGAAAGCTGGATGCTGAGCACATTTCTGGGGCCTTGCTACTAGGAGCGGGGAAGAACTGGAATCTTCCCTTGTACATGTAGGGTGCTGTGAGTGCCATAGGGCTTGTGTGGGCCACCAACTGGCAACTGATTCTGGACTGAGCACCTTATATCAATGGCAGATTTAAGGACAGTTAATTAAACTGTTCTTCCACGGTGGTACCGGCTCCTCCAAATTCAGCACCTGCTGCTTTTGAAAGGCCCAAAGCTCCTCATGATGGCTACTGAGGAAATCTACAATGCAACATGAATCTTTATTTTTTTTTAATAGCCTTTATACTTTAATGCATTTAGCACTTACTCTGAAATCTGGAAAAGAAAAAAAATGAAGTGGATACTAGACAAATTTTACCTACTTCATGACACTATTACCTGATCATCAGTTTAATGGAACCCACCCAAGATGGTCCAGGATCAGTGGCAGCCACCTAGGTCTGGAGGGAAGATTTTAGGTCTGGAAGAAACCTGGGGCCAAGATACCAAGAAGGTCACAATTCAGTGCCTACAAAAACAAAGAATTAGAGTTAGACCTTAAAAGAGATCAGAGGGGTTATAGAAACTACAATTAGTAAGTCATTTCTGGAGCCAGTTACAAAGAAAAGTATGGAAAAATTAAAAAGTTTCCAATTTTCTGAAAATATCCTAGACCTATAAGGAAACTCCCATGGTTGGGTCTTCTGTCATGGACTGTACAGAGCCTGGTTATACTTGGAACTGAAAAGAGATATAACTGTACTTAGTTTGGTAGAGTTCTGCAGAAGGATTTGGCTTTTTTTCCAAATAGGACAAAAAGGGATAGCAAATAGGAATTGTGTGAAAGGAAGGGATGGCATAAGCCTTATTAGCACCTGCTCTACTTTTTCCCTCCTTTAATTTTCTCGTCTAAAGAAGCACTCTTTTCTCTAACAGAAGAAATGATTGAGAGCTACACAATGATTTTCTTCCCCAGCCTTTGACCTCATATAGACAAACTGGGTGATGATATGGGCAAATACAAAGGTCTGTAATGGGCAGTGCATTTGGCAGTTCCGTGGATCTGTTTCTTGCTTCAACAGTGCTTGGATGGAACAGACCCAAGGACACTCCCTTGCCCCAGCCTCCTACCACCTGGCAACCTTTTTTCCAGTTGCAACCACTGGAATCAGTCATCAGCTATCTGAGATCACCAGGGACCAGCCAACATCATTTTTTGAGCTTAACTCCTTATTACCGATCAACTATGAACTCCTAGATTTGTCATAATTATTCCACTGACATGGAGGCTATCATCAACCACCTGGTCAACAAGCGTCTGTGGGCCTCCTACACCTACCTCTCTGTGAGCTTCTATTTCAACTGCAGTGATGTAGTTCTGGAGGCCATGGGCCACTTTTTCCACAGTGTGGCTCTGGAGGGCATGGGCCACTTTTTCCACGAATTGGCTAATGAGCAGGGCGAGGGCTATGGGCATCTCTTAAAAATGCAAAACCAGCACAGTGGTTACACCCTCTTTCAACACTTGCAGTAGCATCTGAAGGTGAGTGGGTAAAACCCAGAATCCTATGGAAGCCTCTGCACTCATGGAGAAGAACCTGAGCCAGGCCCTTTTGGATCTCCATGACCTGGGTTCTGCCCATGCAGACCTCCATCTCTGTGACTTCTTAGAGAGCTGCGTCCTAGATGAAGAGGTAAAACTCATCAAGAAAATGGTGATCACCCTACCAACCTCCACAGGCTGCTTGGTCCCCAGATTGAATTGGGTGGGTATCTCTTCTAAAAGCTCACCCTCAAGCATGACTTGGAGCCTCTGGAGCCCCGCAGCCTTTTGCATGACACCAGAAGCCCTTCTCTATAACCACTAGGCAGCTTTTCAACTATCCTGGAGCCCTCTCCCAAACCTTGGACCAAATGGAAACATTAAAACTTTCTTGCAGCAAAAAAGGAAGAAAGGTCTCTAATGTTCTACAAGGTGGACTTTCTGCACTGTGGTGTCACCATTTAGAAATTCAGTTGAATCAAACAATTATAAAACACTTGTTCTTTAGCATAAAGCATAAAACTTTCTTCCAGACAATTGATCAAAATCTGCACAAGGGAAACGAGAATTTTTATGTAGGGGTGGAGGGAAAGGTGATTTTGGAATTTGGAACTTCTGAGTCAAGTGAGCAAAGGAAGGTGATGAGGGCTCCAGACAGCAAAAAGGCATGAAATGAATGATAGGAATGAAATTGCCAAAAAGGTAGGCAAGTGCCTACTTCAACATTTGCCTTAGTGTTGGACCTCCTTTCTCTCTCACCAGAAGTCCGTCAAGGTCTAATCCTCATCTAGTCTAGACTAGAATGGAAGTAACGCAATAGAGAAATTGTCAGCTAGTTTTAACATTGTCCTAAGCAGGGGCTTCCCTTTCTTGTCCTCTTCCTCCCTTGCTGTCACTCTGAACTCCAGGAGTAGATTGCCTAACTTCTCTCTCATCTCAGGCTCTACTGTCTCAACCCATTTAGGAAATCCCTTTTTTCATTTGTATTCTTCTCCTACCAATTAATTGACTTCAAGATGAGAATTCTTGTATAGGAATCTTTCCAGAATTAATTGAGCACTGAACACAGAAGTGTCCTTTAGGGGTGACTGTGTTGCTGGGAATATGAAAAGAAACAAATATGAGAGTAAGCCCTGGGGGAATTCCTTGGTGGTCCCGTGATAAGGACTTGGTGCTTTCACTGCAGGGGACCTGGATTCAATCCCTGGTTGTGAACTAAGATCCCACAAGCTGTGTGGTGTGGCCACAAAAAGAAAAAAAAAAGAATGGGCTTCCCTGGTGACACAGTGGATAAGAATCTGCCTGCCAATGCAGGGGACACAGATTTGACTCCTGGCCCAGGAAAATCCTAAATGCCAGGGGCAACTAAACCGCTGCATCAGAACTACTGAAAACCACGTGTCCTAGAGCCCATGAGCTTCAACAAGAGAAGCCACCACATGGAGAAGCCTGCACACCACAACTAGAGAAGAGCCCTCACTATCTGCAACTAGAGAAAACCCACGTGCAGCAGTGAAGACCTAGTGCAGCCAGAAATAAATAAATAATTAAAAAATTTTTAATGAAGAAAGAAAATAAATCTGGAACTCTAATTCCTCTGGATAGCTATTTTCAGCAAAGAGGGAAGGGCACAGTGTTTATTAATCTGTCCCTTTACTGTCTAGGTTTTTCTGCAACTTCCAGTAGAGAATAACTTTGCCATGGTTGTCCACACAAAAGCAGCTGGTCGGACCAATATCAAAGTCACTGTCCACTGTATGAACAGTTCATCTGGACAGTTCGAGGGGAATTTGTTAGAACTGTCTGATGAAGTTCAGATCCTGGTAAGGTCCCAAACCTAAATCTTGTTTTTATTTATCGAGGAGAAGAAAGATATTCTCTTATATTCCATGAAGAGCTTTGTCTGGATAGAGATAGAGAAATTGCTAGAGGGATCTCTAAAATAGGCTTAGGGTTTCTAGATCTTTGCTGTTTCTGCTAATTGTTTGTCTGTGAGTATTGACTTTACAAACTCCAATACATGCATTCAACTCCCAACACAATGACTAGTATACAAACACCACGATAACTAAAGAGGAATTAATTTCTGATTTGTTCTGCCTAACATAGATATTCAGAGAAGGCAATGGCACCCCACTCCAGTACTCTTGTCTGGAAAATCACATGGATGGAGGATCCTGGTAGGCTGCAGTCCATGAGGTCACTGAGGGTCGACACGACTGAAAGACTTCACTTTCACTTTTCACTTTCACACATTGGAGAAGGAAATGGCAGCCCACTCCAGCATTCTTTTCTGGAGAATCCCAGGGACGGGGGAGCCTGGTGGGCTGCCGTCTATGGGGTCGCACAGGGTCGGACACGACTGAAGTGACTTAGCAGCAGCAACAGCATAGATATTATGATACATTCCACTTAACTATATTCACAGGTAGAATGAAATCCTGTCCTAACTTCTGGTAAGGTGTAAGAGTATGAAGTTTCTATAGATGTATTCAAGCTGAAAGTTAAATGGCCCTACTGTTTTTAGAATTCAAAGAAAAAATGTATTTTGTATAGAGGAAATAAGTTTCTCTACCTCTGAATTTGGGATTAATTTTTTTCTTTTCTTTTTATCCTTTGTTTTGATTTTGGTTCCCTGATTGAGTGAGGGGTAGAGGAAAAAGCACTTTACTGGGAGGTAGAAGACCTAAATAGTGCCCTTGCTAATTTAATACTATAGGTTCTTCATTCTCAAATCTCTTTTTAGATTACTAGAACTAAAATTAGAAATTTCAAAATCATTTTATACTAATATTTAAGTAATATAGGGGATATTGTAAGTGCAAACTAAGCCTAGTCCCTTGCAGTCAGAAACAGTCTCTGTTAGGTTAGATGTTCTAGACTACCTCAATATGTTTTAAATGCCTGGCTCATTTTGGAAAGCAATATTGTGGAACTTGGGCTAAATTGCAGTCAGGCAGACTTGATTTGTAGTTTGTCCCTTTGTGTGTAAAGGTCATCATTTGTCTTTTCCAGAAATGAGGAAAGCATCATTTTCTCATTCCAGGTGTTTGAAAAACTTCAACTTTTCTATCCAGAGTGCCAACCTGAACAAATTCTGATGCCCATGAATTCTCAGCTCAAACTCCATACCAACAGGTAAGGAGAATAGAGAAGAAGATAGGCTAGGATCTAACTTTACCCTCAGTGAAACACTGCACATGAAAGAACTATTGCCTTCTAGGTGATTTTTCTAATCCACAAATAAATTTTTTAGTTAAGTGAAATTCACATAACATAAAAAATTAAATTGTTTGATTCAGTGGTGTTTAGTACATACACAGTATTGTACAACCATCACCTCTAGTTTCAAAACATTTTCATTATCACCAGAGACCCATAATCCATTAAACAGTCACTCACCATTCTCCTCTCCTCTCCTCTCAGTCCCTAGCAATCACTAATCAGCTGTCTCTGTGGATTTAAATATTCTATGTTTCATGTAAATGAAAGCATACAATCTGACCTTTTGTGTTGACTTCTTGCAATTAATGTAACTTCAAGGTTCATCCATGCTGTACCATGTATGGGTGCTTCCTTTTTATGACTGAATAATATTCCATTGTATGAATATACTATGTTTTGTTTATCTAATTGTCCATTGGTGGACCTTTGGTTTGTTTTCTCCTTTTAGCTATTGTGGATAGTGCTGCTATGAACATTCATGTACAAATATTTGTTTGAATGTAGTTGTCCCTTGGCATCCACCAAGGATTGGTTCCAGGACCCACCCTTGCCCCCAAAATCTGTAGACTCAAAGATCCATTATATAAAATGGTATAGTATTTATAGTGAATTTATAAGTTATAGTGCATATAACCTATGCTCGTCCTCCTGTATACTTGAAGCTATCTCTAAATTGCTTATAATACCTAATACAATATAAATGTCATGTAAATAGTCGCCAGTCCAAGGCAAGTTCAAATTTTGCTTTCTGGAACTTTTTGAAATTTTCAGTCTGTGCTTGGTTGTATCTGTGGTGCAGAACCCACAGATGTGAAAAGCTGACTTTACCTGTTTTAAATTCTTTTCACCAAATAATTTTTTAATGATAAATATATAATAGTATTTGATTTTTAAGGAGATAAGCATAATCCAAAGGCTGACTTTCACCTGAGGAACAAATAACTACACAACAAGGAGAATCAAGCAGTTTTCTGAGTACAGCCTCTAAAAGTGATCTAGGCAATTGCTACTCCTTTTTTTCTGATCAGTCAGAGCCCCCAAAAGATGCCACTTGCCCCCATTTATTCCCTAGGGAAGGGGCCGCCTTTGTGAGTTCCCGTGTTCTCAAGTGTTTCCCTAATTCATCTGTCATTGAGGAGGATGGTGAAGGGCTCCTGAAAGCTGGTTCCATTGCAGGTACTGCTGTGTTAGAAGTCACTTCTACAGAACCTTTTGGAGTAAACCAAACAACTATAACTGGGGTTCAGGTGAGTTCAGGGACTTACTCAAAAAAATAAAAGGAATACCATGGCCTTAAGAGGCAGATTTACTTTGTTTAGAACTAGAAATTTCTCTGGAAGCCAGAAATGAACTGTAAGATAAGAGGACAATCTTGACATGAACCATCAAATTAAAGTGGATTTTAGAGTACTTGTTATAAAAGAGATTAATCTCAAAATGGTATGACTGTTTTCTGAGCAACTTTGGTAAAAGGATTGGTATGGGAGAAATGCAGAACTATTACTATCAAAATTAGGCTTTTTGATATGTTTTAAATGTTTTTAGACTTTTTAAAAAAAAATTAGAATTAGAAGAGACCTTAGAAGTAAGTTAGTCTAAAACAAAATGTTTGGGGCATTAAAAATCTAGTATGTTCCAGCCTTGTGTTGCTCCTTTTATGTATATATTATTTACCCAACACAAAAACCTTATTATACAAGCATCATTAGCCCTATTAAACTGATAAGAAATATAAAACCTAGAATGGTTAAATGAAGATATGAAATGATAAAGCTAGGTTTCAAAGCTGGACTTCCCTTACTGTATCACAGTATTTTACTTCCCTTACTTTATCTGTTATAGTGAAAAAACACAATCTATAGTATTCTTGATAAGTTATCAATTCAGTTCAGTTCAGTCACTCAGTTGTGTCCGACTCTTTGCGACCCCATGAATCGAAGCACGCCAGTCCTCCCTGTCCATCACCAACTCCCGGAGTTCTCTCAGACTCACGTCCATCGAGTCCGTGATGCCATCCAGCCATCTCATCCTCTGTTGTCCCCTTCTTCTCCTGCCCCTAGTCCCTCCCAGCATCAGAGTCTTTTCCAATGAGTCAACTCTTCGCATGAGGTGGCCAAAGTACTGGAGTTTCAGCTTTAGCATCATTCCTTACAAAGAAATTCCAGGGCTGATTTATTTCAGAGGTTGGATCTCCTTGCAGTCCAAGGGACTCTCAAGAGTCTTCTTCTTAACAATAAATATTGACACTCTGCACGAAAGAGGAAATACAGTCCATTCCTTAAAAAACTCCAGCTTTGCTTCATATTTCTGCTGCTTTAATCATTAAAAGAGGCTTCCCAGGTGGCACCGTGGTAAAGAATCGACTTGCTAATGCAAGAGATGCAAGAGACACGGTTTAAACCCTCAGTTGGGAAAATCCCCTGGAGAAGGAAATGACAACCCATTCCGGTATTCTTGCCTGGAAAATTTCATGAGCAGAGGAGCCACGCCATCGAGCCAGACTATAGCCCAGTGGTGGGCTATAGTCCATGGAGTCACTAAGAGGCAGATATGACTGAGCAACTGAGCACGCACTGATAATTAAAAGCCATTTCCTGTACTGTCATATTTCTTTTTCACTCTGATTTAAGTCATCTGAAATCAAGAGCTAGCTACTTCCTACAAAAGAGGAACATGATTTTTATCATTGATTATAAGTCTCAGAATATGGTCATAGCTCCCCTCCAGTGCATTCTGCTCTGTACCAATAGGTTTTGTCTCCCACAGGTAGCACCAGTGACATACCTGCGAGTGAGCAGCCACCCCAAGCTATACACGGCTCAAGGAAGGACCCTATCAGCCTTTCCCCTGGGCATGTCTCTTACCTTCATTGTTCAGTTTTACAATAGCATTGGAGAGAAATTCCACACACACAATACCCAGCTTTATCTGGCTTTAAATAGGTATGGAAGGCAAAGGAATGGTGTTAACACTACGGCAGAAATCTTGTAGATTAACCTGGTATATAGCAGCGCTAGTAAATTCTTCTCATGTTATGTACTTGGAATCTGATCTTTCTTTTATTAAGATAGGGAGGGACAGTTGACTTTAATATTGGGACTTCCCTAGAGGTTCAGTGGTTAGGACTCCATGCTTTCACTTCTATGGGCCTGGGTTCAATCCCTGGTTGAGGAACTAAACTCACACATGGTGGTATGACCAAAAAAGCAACAAAACAAAAAACTATCTGCTTTTTTTAAAAACGGGGGAAATACCAGAATTAATTATTCAGTGAAGAAGAGTTTTAATATGTTTTGAATTTGACAAGTCCTAGTTCATATAAAACTCCTATAGGGAGCCAACTGAGGTGTTACCAAAAAGCCAAACTGGAAAAAAAATTTGTTTAAGAAAAATAGCCTAGATGGGCACCATGTGTATAAATGTATTAGACTTGATCCCTGGCCCTAGTTGCTTACTCTCCATTGTAGAATTCCATCTGAATTCTTTTGAGCTATTGAATATAACATGTTGTGATAGGGTCTGACTCCAAAACTGTTGACTCTTTTCAGAGATTTCTACCTTTCA
Source organism: Neotragus pygmaeus (assembly GCA_006410875.1). Lineage (NCBI taxonomy): Eukaryota > Metazoa > Chordata > Mammalia > Artiodactyla > Bovidae > Neotragus > Neotragus pygmaeus. Next base: position 153,163 of record SJYV01010428.1, on the reverse strand, counting down.
TGTCTACTTTCAGAGATGACCTGCTTCTCATTGGACCAGGGAATAGGAACTATACTTACATGGCCCAGGCTGTGAACAGAGGGGTGACACTTGTGGGGCTCTGGGACCGGAGACATCCAGGCATGGCAGATTATATCCCTGTTTCTGTAGAGCACGCCATCGAGCCAGACATCAAGCTTATCTTTGTCGGAGATGTCATCTGCTTCCGTACTTACCTCCTCAACCAGAATGGTTTGGATACTTTCCCTTTCTCAGCCTCACAACTGACAGGATTAGAAAGCAACTCATCCCTTAGAGGGTTTCTCTCTGAGAAAGAAAATACTTTAGTGTATTTTATTATTTTTCATGTTAATTGATAATTCTCAGTTTAGTGCCCATTTCTCTCCATAGCCAGCTGACTAGAAGTCAGCCAGTAATATTATCAAATGTCTATTGAACACATAGGCAGTGTAGAGTACCAGTGCCTTCTCCTCCACTCCCAGCTTCTGAAGGAAGATAATTGCAAAGTTGAACATCAATAAAGGATGAGATGAAAGAAAGGAAAAGACAATAAAGTTTTAGTTCTAAGAACTAATTGTGTATACACTGTTTTGTGAGGCAACTTTAAAGGCCTAACTTCCACGTATACCATCACTGAAAGAAGGTTTGGCCTGGCACTGGGCTACAGTATATTCATGATCAGCAAAGTATTTCTGTTCTAAGAAGTACTATTGAGTTACAGAAAATCAGCTTTGGAAATGTGTTATATCTTTATGCTTACAGGTGGCATATCCCAAAATGGTATACACTGACTGGTTGTATGCAATCAAATAATCCATCCAAGTAAGGCTGGCTGGAGTAGTATGTGGTTTGGGTTTTGCATCCTCTTTGGGGAATTATGGATACATGTTATTTGGGTAAAGTGATGTAACATTGGACCTGACTTTAACCATATATTTTGGACTTGATACAGAGGGAACTCTATTCAGCCTGAGTCAAATCATCCAATCCTGACAACTGACTTGTAAGCAGCCACTACTTATTAACATGTAATCCAGGGTCAGTGAGCTAACTGCTTACTATACCATGACTATTAATCTTTTGTCAATGAAGCAGAGGCTTTTTTACTTCCTTTTCCTAGGTTCCATCAGGATGATCATCCATTCTGGAATTTTGGGTTATCTCAAGTCAGTACCACTTTGGATGAGGAAGCAGAAGGGCCACATTCGAGGATCAGTAATACAATCTAATATTTGACATTTCTCTGGCACCTTGGGACTTAAGCCAAAGTAAAATAATCCTCTCTTCTGCCAGCTGATACTTGTTTGCAGTCTTTTTGCTGATAGCAATCAGTAGGTCAAAGCAGATTCATCAGTAGCAGGGTCTATACAAAGTTACAGTTCAATTCAGCTCAGTTCAGTACAGTCGCTCAGTTGTGTCCGACTCTTTGCAACCCCATGAATCGCAGCATGCCTGGCCTCCCTGTCCATCACCAACTCCTGGAGTTTACCCAAACTCATGTCCATCAAGTCAGTGATGCCATCCAGCCATCTCATCCTCTGTCGTCCCCCTCTCCTCCTGTCCCCAATCCCTCCCAGCGTCAGGGTCTTTTCCAATGAGTCAACTCTTTGCATGAGGTGGCCAAAGTATT
>SJYV01010428.1:94877-149409 GCA_006410875.1 Neotragus pygmaeus | reverse complement strand
CAGAAATAGATGTTTTTCTGGAACTTTCTTGCTTTTTTGATGATCTAGCAGATGTTGGCAATTTGATTTCTGGTTCCTCTAACTTTTCTAAAACCAGCTTGAACATCAGGGAGTTCACAGTTCACGTATTGCTGAAGCCTGGCTTGGAGAATTTTGAGCATTACTTTACTAGTGTGTGAGATGGAGTGCTATTCCTATGTGTAAAAGATGTTTTTCTTTTTCCTAAGGAGGACAGTTTTTGTGATTCTAAGTTCAGTAGTTCCTATTTTGTTTTGCTGGCATGATATATGAAGGGGAACTCAACATTAGAAAAACAAAGTTAGGAACTTCCCTGATAGTCCAGTGGTTAAGACTCTGTGCTTCCATTGCCGGGGGCATGGGTTCAATCCCTGGTCCAGGAACTAATATCCCCACATGCCACATAGCATGGCCAAAAATGAAAAAGAAAACAAAGTTATCCTCACAGCTGGGTGCTCCTCCTGGGAAGGGATAAGTGTATGCTTAAATGGTCTACTGACTTGGATTCTGAGTAAGGTGAGAGTGACCATCAAATTATATCAAACATTGCAGTCAACTGCTTTCTCTTGTCTTTTCCAAGGTGAACCTGGGATGTGGATGATTTCTGCTGACAATATTTTACAAACAGACATTGTCACTGGGGCAGCAGTGGCCAGGAGTCCAGGAACAGCAACTATCTTTCATGACATCCCAGGACTAGTGAAAACATATCGAGAGGTAAACTTAGTGATATGAGAAGAGCCCGTGGGGGTTCTGTGGTTGCCTAGTGGTTAGGGTTCCAGGCTGTCACTGTCATGGAGTTGGTTCCAGCTCTGGTTGTAGAACTAAGATTCCACAAGAGTCTGAAGTAACTATTTCACGTATGGGAATATATATATAGGAAGCACATCCTATTAATAGAAGTATACTCATATATCGGATACAAAACCAGACAACAAACTTTATTGAAACATAGGTAGTTTAAGCATAGATTAAGGTTCTTAACCAAAGGAATGACTAGTCTGATTTATAGTGTAAAATGTTACTGTGGCTACTGATTGGTACTAGACTGTAGGGACAGGAGTAGAAGCTGAGAGACCAGTTATTGCAGTTCCCTGCTGAGATATGACGGTGGATCAGAGTGACAATTGAGGAGGTGGTGAAAAGTTGATCAGATTCTAAATATATTTTATAGGTATAGTTGATATAGTTTCCTGACAGATTATATATAAAGTTCAAAAGCATCAAGAATGACTTAAGGTTTTTTTATTGAATAAGTAAAAGTACAGGACAGAATTATCATCAATTGAAATGGTTAAGACTGTAGGTGGAACAGTTTTGGAGCAAAATTAGTTTTTGGACACATAAAGTTGGATGTCTGTTAGATGTCAATTGGATGTATTGAGGTAGCTAGATATAAAAGTCTGGGAATCACTGGTATAGAGATATTTAAGGCCATAAGATCACCAAGAGAGTGAGTGTAAATAGAGAAGAGGTCCAAGAGCTAAGTTGTGGAAACACACCAATATTAAGACCCCTGAAAGGGGACTTCCCTGGTGGTCTAGTGGTTAAGACTTCACCTTCTAATGCAGGGGTTTTGAGTTCGATCCCTGGTAGGGGAGCTAAGATCCCACATGCTTAGTAGCCAAAAACAAGAAAAAAGGACCAAAACATGAAACAGAAGCAATATTGTAACACATGCAATAAAGACTTTTAAAAACTGGTCCACATCCAAAAAAAAAGACCCCTGAAAGAAGAATGAGAACCAACAAGGGAGATTTATAGAAATTTATAAGATTTATAAGAATGACTGGGGAAGTGAGAGGGAGTGGGAATACCGGTGTCCAGGAAGCCAAGTCAAGAAGGTATTTCAAGGAGAAAGAGTGGTCAACCATATGAAAGCTACTGATGGGTCAAGTGTGAGAACTGAGAAATGACTGCTTATTTTGCAATATGGAGGCTGGTGACTTTGATGAGTAGCTTCAGTGGAATAAAGGGACTGGAAGTTTGACTGGAGAATTGAAAAAGAGAACTTGGAGATAGTCCTCTTCAAGGAGTTGGAGTCAAGAGTTTGTTGCACTGATCGCTTTTAAAATGGAGGGGGAATGGCTTAGGAATCATTTAGTAGAGAAGGAAAATTTGACATGGGAGTAGGAAAAATTGATTAATAGGGAATTATACACAGGGAAGATATGTCAGAAGGAATAAGGGACAAAGATCTCCTTTTAGAAAAAAAATGTTATTTTCTTCTCAAAAGTAAACAAATTTTGTGGTTTTCAAAATACATGATCACTAGAAGGGCAATTTGCTCTTATGTGAAACAGATGCTTTCAGCTAAACAAGTTATGAGGGTTGGAGAGGAAGGGAACCAGATTCTCTAAGAACCTAGGTTCTAATTTTCCTTTGGTTTGCTAACAGGTGGTGGTTAATGCATCATCAAGATTAACACTCAGTTATGACCTCAAGACTTACCTCACCAATACCCCCAATTCAACTGTGTTTAAGCTGCTCATCACTGCTGGCAGAAATGGTATCAATCTTAAAGGTCAAGAATCTCTTTGTAGTTCTGGTGATTATTCCCACCTTTTCCATCCTCTGTCAATTAATTCACCTCTTTGGATTAGCAATCCAAGTTTTCTTTCGTTTCAAAATTGACTCTACTTTTACAATAGAATCATTGAGAGCTGTGAGATCTCAGAATTATGACTGGATTAAGGTTTTAAGATAGGCTCAACCTAGAAACCTACTCTTTCTCTCCTGCGTGCGTGCGCTCTTTCCCTCTCTCTCTTTCCCTCTCCCCCCGTCCCCCCCACACGCTTCTCCACTCTCTTCTCTTCAAGTCTTTGGGTTGGCATGCCCTCACACTTCAAGGCAGAGAAGGCAATGGCATCCCATTCCAGTACTCTTGCCTGGAAACTCCCATGGATGGAAGAGCCTGGTAGGCTGCAGTCCATGGGGTCGCTGAGTCAGACACGACTGGGCGACTTCACTTTTCACTTTTCACTTTAATGCATTGGAGAAAGAAATGGCAATCCACTCCAGTGTTCTTGCCTGGAGAATCCCAGGGATGATGGAGCCCAGTGGGCTGCCGTCTGTGGGGTCGCACAGAGTCGGACACGACTGAAGCGACTTAGCAGCAACCTAGTTACTACTGTCTTTCTGCTTGTAACCCTGCCCGGAGAACAGGAGGTAGCCTAAACCAAGAATTTCCAAACATGGATGATTTTCAAGGTTACCCAAAGAAATCTTTTAAAAATACAAATTCTTAGGCTCCATCCAGAGATTTAGTAAGTTTGGGATAAAGCATAAGATACAATTCTTTTAAAGGTTCTCCAGATTTGAGAATTGTTGGACTAGATAATTACGTGAAATGTTATTTGCTCAGCAAATTTGCCTTGTGTTTTTCTTTTTTCATTTTGTATTGGGCCATGATTTACTGTCAAAAAATAGGGGAGGAGGGCTTCCCTGGTGGCTCAGTGGTGAAAAACCCACATGCCAGTGTAGCAGCCACAGGTTTGATCCCTGGTCCAGGAAGACCCCCCCATGCCAAGGGGCAACTAATGCCATGACCTTTGAGTCTGTGCTCTAGAGCCCAGGAACTGCAACTGCTGAGCCACGCACCACAACTACTGAAGCCCACATGCCCCAGAGCCAGCGCTCTGTAATAAGAGAAGCCCCTGAAATGAGAAGCCTGTGTACCACAGCTGGAGAGTTGGCCCCACTCGCTGCAACTAGAGAAAAGACCATGTGGCAGCGAAGACAAGACCAGCACAGCCAAAAATAAATAAGTAAAATTATTTTTTAATGTGGGGGGAGGAGGAAAGATAACTAAAATAGAAGAAGCTCCTGCTGCTGCTAAGTGGCTTCAGTCATGTCTGACTCTGTGCGACCCCATAGACGGAAGCCCACCAGGCTCCCCTGTCCCTGGGATTCTCCAGGCAAGAACACTGGAGTGGGTTGCCATTTCTTTCTCCAATGCATGAAAGTGAAAAGTGAAAGTCAAGTTGCTCAGTCATGTCCGACTTTTCACGACCCCATGGACTGCAGCCCACCAGGCTCCTCCATCCATGGGATTTTCCAGGCAAGAGTACTAGAGTGGGGTGCCATTGCCTTCTCTGAAGAAGCTCCTAATAGATTCCAAATACTATGTTAGGAATTTTTATACCTTTTATCTCATTTAACAATCTCATCATGTAGTAATTATCATTTTAAAGATGAGAATACTGGGGCGGAGAATGGATTGGGAGATTGGGATTGACATATATATAGTACTATGTATAAAAGAGATAACTGATGAAAACTGACTATCCAGAGAACTCTACTCAGTGCTTTGTGGTGATCTAAATGGGAAGGAAATCCAGAAAAGAGGGAATATATGTATACATGTAGCTGATTCACTTTGCTGTACAGCAGAAACTAACACAACATTGTAAAGCAGCTATACGCCAATAAAATTTTTTTTAAAGATGAGAGTACTGGGAATTCCTTGGTGGCCCAGTGCTCTCACTGCTGAGGGCCTGGGTTCAATCCCTGGTCAGGGAAAAAAACAAAAAGACGGGAATACTAAGAGAAAGTATTTTGTACAAGGTAACAAACCAGTTAGTGGCAAGAGTAGTAGATATGTTCCACTCCAAAGTCCATGTACATGCTTTCATTCATCTTTTTGTTTCTATAGAACAGATTCCAGATTTGGGGGATGGGGGTGGATGGAGGGATAGTGGGGGGTGAGAAAACATGCAAAACCAACCAGAGAAGTGCAGAGTAGAACAGAATATAATGGTCTATAAACCTTAAGATAGGTTAGACTCTATTGACCTTTAAAATATATATTTTATTTATTTACTTGGCTGTGTTGTGTCTTGGTTGCAGCATGTAGGATCTAGTTCCCTGACCAGAGATGGAACCTGGGCCCCCTGCATTCAGAGTACAGAGTCCTAGCCACTGGACCACCAGTGAAGCCCCTCTAATTTCCCGTTTTGTCCTTCAATTTTTAAGCACTTAATATATTTTCTTTTCACAGTAGATATTTAATGTTATAAATACAATCTAAACATGTAAGTATAAATAAGAGTATTTGATCTTTAAAATTCTCCAGGTTCTTTTACAAAGTAGTAAATGTTTCTTCATAATATATTATCTCATTGTTATCTACCTTATTAAATTTTACAAAGAGATTACAATTTTTTTCCTTGCAGAATCTTTCTAAAACCACAACTTATGAAACTTCATGTAACAGTTCCTTTAATATTGCTGATAGTCTCCAAAAGATAAGAATGATCACTGGACTGCTGACAGTTGAGAAAGAGCTTTAGCAAAGTGAGACCATTAAGAAACTGCAAGGGAAAATCTTGTTACCAAGACACGCGTTTCTGTTTAATTTAAAATTGCAGCTGACCCAACCTTGGTGCCAGTCGATTTCTTGCCAGCTGTGTGGCTCCTTGAGATCTTTGACTTGACACATACTACAATCAATTATGGAAAACAAATCTTCCTAGATTATAAAAGCTACCTCCCAAGTGTAGCATTTTATTTCTAATAACTGCCTGATTTCTCTGTAATCTTATTCCCATTAATGAATTCCAAAAACTTGTGAAAGACAACATCAGCTATATTATTAATAATAGAAACCCCATTATAGTTACAGACTAGCAGAGGCAAGAGTCTTACACTCTCCTTTCACCTTGATTGTGGTTAAGACCCAACAGAGGTGGCAAGTAGACAGCTGTAGCAATTCAAACAGAGCTGACCCTTCTTTCTTATTTTTTAAATTCCAAACTTCCTCTCTATATAATATATATATGTTTCCCCTTTTACAAATTCCTCTTTGTGACAAAGCTGTTTACCTCTTTTCTGGTCTCTAGGATCCTGCACCCCAAGTCAGGCCTTGGCCATTACAACACTTCTTCCAGAGACCCTTATGCTGTGTCATGTACAGTTCAGTAATACTTTACTAGACATTCCAGCAAGTAAAGTCTTTCATGTCCATTCAGATTTCAGCATGGAAAAAGGTGGGTTCCACTAGTTGAATCTGGTTTCCCCCTTGTTTTCATATTTGTACAAATGTCACTTTATTGGTTTACATTTCTGCTTTCTAGTTTCATCTGCTATGTAACTATGGCATCTTTCTCAGTCAGCATTTTTGTTCTATCCATTCAACAAACTTTTAACACGTATCTGTAATATGCTATGGTTTTCTATTATAACTTACTACTTTCTCCTTTGTTAGCCTGTTATCTTTGTGAGGGACTTGGATTATGTCTCATACATCTTTTGTTCCCAACTAGTAGCACAATGTTTGAATGCTGTTGAACTGAAGGAGATTCTGAGCAGAACAGCATTAACAAGTGGAAAGAAAAAATAGGCATGGCTTTGGGAGGGCATTAAATAAATCAACTGATCTAAAATAAGACAGTCCACGCCAAATATAAGTAGGTAGTGCTATATCATGAAGGAAATGGCAACCCACTCCAGTGTTCTTGCCTGGAGAATCCCAGGGACGGGGGAGCCTGGTGGGCTGCCATCTATGGGGTCGCACAGAGTAGGACACGACTGAAGTGACTTAGCTTAGCTTAGTGCTATATCATGGGAGAGCTTTTACTCCAAGGTCAGACAATTTGAATGGTAATGAGAAACCACTGAAGGAAGGTTAATTCTGGTAAACTGTTGAACACCAAATAGAATGCCTGCTACCAGGACGGGCACTGGAGATAGAGGACCGAGACAAGGCTTTTAAATCTTACTAGAACCACAATCTCAATCTCAAAAATGACAGAATGATCTCTGTTTGTTTCCAAGGCAAACCATTCAGTATCACACTAATCCAAGTCTATGCCCCAACCAGTAATGCTGAAGAAGCTGAAGTTGAACGGTTCTATGAAGACCTACAAGACCTTCTAGAACTAACACCCAAAAAAGATGTCCTCTTCATTATAGTGGGCTGGAATGCAAAAGTACGAAGTCAAGAAACACCTGGAGTAACAGGCAAATTTGGCCTTGGAGTACAAAACGAAGCAGGTCAAAGGCTAACAGAGTTTTGCCAAGATAACCCACTGGTCATAGCAAACGCCCTCTTCCAACAATACAAGAGAAAACTCTACACACGGACATCACCAGATGGTCAATACCTAAATCAGATTGATTATATTCTTTGCAGCTAAAGATGGAGAAGCTCTATACAGTCAGCAAAAACAAAACCAGGAGCTGACTGTGGCTCAGATCATTAACTCCTTATTGCCAAATTCAGACTTAAATTGCAGAAAGTGGGGAAAACCACTAGACCATTCAGGTATGACCTAAATCAATTCCCTTACGATTATACAGTGGAAGTGACAAATAGATTCAAGGGATTAGATCTGATAGAGTGCCTGAAGAACTATGGTCAGAGGTTCATGACATTGTACAGGAGGCAGTAATCAAGACCATCCCCAAGAAAAAGAAATGCAAAAAGGCAAAATGGTTGTCTGATGAGGCCTTACAAATAGCTGAGAAAAGAAGAGAGGCTAAAGGCAAAGGAGGAAAGATACACCTATTTGAATGCAGAGTTCCAAAGAATAGCAAGGAGAGATAAGAAAGCCTTCCTCAGTGATCAAGGGAAAGAAATAGAGGAAACAATAGAATGGGAAGACTAGAGATATCTTCAAGAAAATTAGAGATGCCAAGGGAACATTTCATGCAAAGATGAGCACAGTAAAGGACAGAAATGGTATGCACCTAACAGAAGCAGAAGATCTTAAGAAGAGGTGGCAAGAATACAGAGAACTATACAAAAAAGATCTTCATGACCCAGAAAATCACAACGGTGTGGTCACTCACCTAGAGTCAGACATCCTGGAATATGAATTCAAGTGGGCCTTAGGAAGCATCACTACAAACAAAACTAGTGGAGGTGATGGAATTCCAGTTGAGCTATTTCATATCCTAAAGGATGATGCTGTGAAAGTGCTGCACTCAGTAAACCAGCAAATCTGGAAAATTCAGCAGTGTCCACTGCTGGAAAAGGTCAGTTTTCATTCCAATCCCAAAGGCAAGGCCAAAGAATGTTCAAACTACCACACAATTGCACTCATCTCACATGCTAGCAAAGTAATGCTCAAAATTCTCCAAGCCAGGCTTCAACAGTACGTGAACCATGAACTTCCAGGTGTTCAAGATGGATTTAGAAAAGGCAGAGGAACCAGAGATCAAATTGCCAACATCTATCGGATCATCAAAAAAGCAAGAAAGTTCCAGAAAAACATCTACTTTTGCTTTATCAACTATGCCAAAGCCTTTGACTGTGTGGATCACAACAAACTGTGGAAAAATTTTCAAGAGATGGGAATACCAGACCACCTGATCTGCTTCCTGAGAAATCTGTATGCAGGTCTAAAAGCAACAGTTAGAACAAGAGACTGGTTCCAAATCAGGAAAGGAGTACAACAAGGGTATATATTGTCACCCTGCTTATTTAACTTATATGCAGAGTACATTATACAAAATGCCAGACTGGGTAAAGCACAAACTGGAATCAAGATTGCTGGGAGAAATATCAATAACCTCAGACATGCAGATGACACCACCCTTATGGCAGAAAGCGAAGAACTAAAGAGCCTCTTGATGAAAGTGAAAGAGGAGAGTGAAAAAGTTGGCTGAAAACTCACCATTCAGAAAACTAAGATCATGGCATCTGGTCCCATCACTTCATGGCAAATAGATGGGGGAACAATGGAAACAGTGAGAGACTTTATTTATTTTGCATGGTTAGTGTTTTATTCTTTGAAGAATGGCTCTGAAACATCACAGTAAGTCAGGTTGAAAGGACAAGTTTAAAATAGTTTCATAAGGATATAACATATGTACTACCTGTTCACTCTATGAAATCTTGATCATAGAGCTTATGATACTTAGTTAGCAGTAGCACCCAGGTTTTCCAAATAGTCATCGTTTCACTCTTGTTTGCATAGACTTCTTCTCATTGGCTGCCTTCTGCTTTTGTTGCATGATCTCAGAGTCCCTCTGCTTCCTCTGAGGGGTAGTCAGGTTATCCTCTTTTCTTTTTCCCTTACTAATTTCCTGAGATTTCTTCATGTTTTCTGGCGGGCAAGTTCTTGTTGATTTCCACGGGCCATGATGACAACTGGACCAAGCCTGGAAGAGAGCAACTCGGAAAAGGAATGACTTACTCATGCTCTCAGCCACTGTCCCCACCCGTTGATCTGGAAGACTGAGCCCCTGCGGGCCCCCTGACGGATTCCCCTGTCAAGACTTTACTTTGAGGGGCTCAAAAATGACTGCAGATGGTGACTGTAGTCATGAAATGAAAAGACGCTTGCTCCTTGGAAGAAAAGCTATGACCAACCTAGACAGCATATTAAAAAGCNCCTGACGGATTCCCCTGTCAAGACTTTACTTTGAGGGGCTCAAAAATGACTGCAGATGGTGACTGTAGTCATGAAATGAAAAGACGCTTGCTCCTTGGAAGAAAAGCTATGACCAACCTAGACAGCATATTAAAAAGCAGAGACATTACTTTGCCAACAAAGGTCCGTCTAGTCAAGGCTCTGGTTTTTCCAGTAGTCATGTATGGATGTGAGAGTTGGACCATAGAGAAAGCTGAGTGCCAAAGAACTGATGCTTTTGAACTGTGGTGTTGGAGAAGACTCTTGAGAGTCCCTTGGACTGCAAGGAGATTTACCCATTCAATCTTAAAGGAAATCAGTCCTGAATATACATTGGAAGGACTGATGCTGAAGCTTAAACTCCAATACTTTGGCCACCTGATGCAAAGAACCGACTCATTGGAAAAGACCCTGATGCTGGGAAAGATTGAAGGTGGGAGAAGGGAACAACAGAGGATGAGACGGTTGGATGGCATCACTAACATGATGGACACGAGTTTGAGTAGGCTCCAGGAGTTGGTGATGGACAGGGAACCTGGCGTGCTGCAGTCCTTGGGGTTGCAGAGTTGGACACGACTGAGCAGCTGAACAGAACTAAGAACTACACAGGCTGATTAGTTATACACATGGGATGCTAGATGGCAGAGAGAAAGGAGTATTTGTATCAAACCTGGGTGTTAAGGGTCAGGTTTTATAGGAAAAGTAACCTCTAGAAGGATGACCATGACTGAGGTAGATGTGAAGAGAAGAGGACATTCCAGGCAATACAGAGCCCTGGAAAAGTTTTCAAAACTAAAGTATATACTGGCAGTACACAAAATGGATAAGAATGGAAGGTAAGGAGACTAGCAAATGCAATTTACATTGCAGTGATCCAAGCAAGAATTGACAAGTGTCTAGGCCAGAGTAACAGAAATACTAACTGAGGTGTCAGATATGAGATATTTCAAAGGATGAGTTAGCAAGATTTGGATATAGGAATAAAAGAAAGGGTGTCAAAAGACAACCAATGTTGATGGGTAACTAAAAAAACAATATTATTAACAGAAATAAGGCCATCAAGAGGTAGTTTGATACAAAAGTGATTAAACATGTTCAAAGCTTGCCTTTCTTCTACAAACCCTTTACTGATCTCACCAACTCTGACTACTTCGTCCTATATCCCGTTAATTTCCACTTGTACTACGTTATTTAATATCCCCTGACATGCTGACTAACCAGTAATGGCATCCTTACCTTAAGTTCAGTTATGGGTTCCCATGGACTGTTTCATCTTTGGTAAACTCCTCCATAGAGGCCGACAGTATGCTAATAGTGAATGCTCAAAACTGAGTTAATTTCCTTTCGAATTTGCATGTTAACTACTTTTTCCTTCCTATCCTAATCCAATTGACTAAATAGGGCCTCTGAACCTTCCTGCTCAGTTTTTCCTCTTTTCTTCAGGGGTTTATGTCTGCCTAATCAAGGCTCGACCCCAGTCAGAGGAGCTGCTCCAGGTCCTGAGCACTGCTGACACCTCAGTCTATGGCTGGGCCACACTTGTCAGTGAGCGTAGCAAGAATGGAATGCAAAGAATCCTCATTCCTTTCATCCCAGCCTTTTACATCAACCAGTCAGAATTGGTCCTTAGCCACAAAAAAGACGTCGGGGAGCTAAGAGTACTGGGAGTGGATAGAGTTCTCGAGAAGCTAGAGGTATGTTAAGGACTGATGCAAAACAGATCAGGGTTTTGAAAATGAGATTTTTCATTCTCAGTCCAGGGTAAAGGAATAGATACTGAACGACTTGATAAAATTCACCACAGGAAATTCCTAAAACAGAAAACCTGTCCACTTCATAATGCCATGGGGGCTCCCAGAGTCCAAATTCTAGGTCGTGAGCATTGTCTGGAAGATAATACAAGTGCACACACATATATAAACACACACACACACACACAAACACCAATGCTATCCTGAGACAGTTTTAGAATGCTAAAAACTTTTGAAGGCTATATTATTCTCACACAGATGGTTTTCTTCCCCTACCCTTGAACACATCTGTGTGAAAAAGTGACTTGTCAGCTAGCTAACTAGAAATCCAGATGTCTTACTGTATATGATTGGAATGTATTGACACAAAACTGACTTTTCTTCTTTCAGACAAGTTCCATTTTCTTTTCTCCAAGGTCTTCCCCAGCTCCCCGGTTCTAGTGGTCTCTGGCCATAGGCACTCTTCGCTCACACCCGGCCTGGCCATCTACCCCGTAAGAGTAGTCAACTTCACGGCCCTCCAGCAGATGGAGTCACCTGTTTTCATCAACATTTCCTGTGTGCTCACCAGTCAAAGTGAGGTTGTACGAGTGAGAGCTATGAAAGCTAAGTCTGGTGCAGGTGAGCATGGGGCTGCCTATTTTTAATCTAGAGGCAAAAAGACAGAATGTATTACAATTTAGTTTAGAATTTAAAGAACGGGAGATATTCAGCCACTTGACCAAGATTATTCAAACTAGCTGGGACATGGATCTTTATTCTCAAAGCCTACCCTATAAACTATAACCTTCTGGTAGCCTTCTTACAACTTGTTTAGTCGCTGTCCCAGGCTCCTCAGTCCATGGGATTCTCCACGTAAGGATACTGGAGTGGGTTGCCATCTCCTCTAGAGGTCTTCTGCTTGGCAGGTGGATTTTTTTTTTACCACTGAGCCACCAGGAGACTCAGGTTGGATGCCTGGGTCAGGAAGATCCCCTGGAGGAAGAAGTGGCAGCCCACTCTAGTTATTCTTGCCTGGAAAACCCCATGGACAGAGAGGAGCATGGCGGGCCCCAGTCCATGTAGTTGCAGAGTCAGACACAACTTAGTGACCAAGCATGAATGCAGTTTAACATTTTACCAGCTTCAAAAGTATACTTCTTGCCCTGTTTTAAGCCCTTTGATAAACGTTTAATCCAAAAGTATTTAGCAAATCTTTGTGCATCAATCAGTAGATGGTAGTAATCCTAGAAGCAAGACTTAGCCCTGACAAATCTGATTCTACCTTTACCCAGTTCAGAAACGATGCCAAGTTTGGGTGGGATGCTAAGTTTCAGAAAGAGGTGTTAGAAGTTTCTTCCCAGGTGGCTCAGTATTAAAGGAGATGAGGATTTAATCCCTGGGTTGGGAAGATCCCCTGGAGGAAATGGCAACCCACTACAGTATTCTTCCCTGGAGAATCTAGGAGTAAATTAGGCTGAACCTTAGTACATCTAATGGGAGAAAGGTTTTGGCTTCTGCGAGTATCCAATTTGTATGAGTCAGTAAATATACTAAGTATATTTATATGCATTTTAATTCTCATTCTAAAGGGTTTCCTAAAACTTTTTAAGAGATGTTTTCCCCTTTAAAGAGTTGAAATTGGGATGTTCAGGGTCCTACCACTAGAGAATGTTCAACCCCAATCTGTGCTGTAGAGCAGTTTTTACACCTAGTTCACGGATCTCTATAAAGGTTCTCAGAATTCAAGGTGTCCATGCCCTGAATGGGGAAAAAAAAAATTATATCAAAATTACAGTAGTTATCAGACCTAAAAATGTATCTTTATTACTAGAGCACACATACTACTGTATCACAAATTAGGCCTTTTAACATTTTGCTGTGTATTGTAAAACTCTTTAATTGGTTTCTTCCTACATTTTTTGCATTGAAAAACACTGAGTTGGGATACATTGACTTCACCAGACTGCCAAAGTTACCCATGGCAAAAAAAAAGGCTAAGAATCACCTGGGTGTTTATTGGAGGACTGATGCTAAAGCTGAAACTCCAATACTTTAGCTACCTCATGTGATGAGTTGACTCCTTGGAAAAGACCCTGATGCTGGAGGGATTGGGGGCAGGAAAAGGGGACGACAGATGAGATGGCTGGATGGCATCACCGACTCAATGGACATGAGTTTGGGTGAACTCCGGGAGTTGGAGATGGACAGGGAGGCCTGGCATACTGCGATTCATGGGGTCAGAGTCAGACACGACTGAGCGACTCAACTGAATCACCACCACCTTCTTGAGTGATGAGGAGACAAACTACCAGTACACTGTTATTTTTGCTACAAATATGCAACCCAGTCTTAAGTTCATTCATACAAGCATACCTACTTGCAGAAACAGGTATTTAAAACAGGGCCCAATTAAGACAGGAATTAGTTCAATGTAGACACAACAAAGGGGTGTCGTAAGTTAATATACCTCTTGATTTATTTGGACTTCCAGTGTTGGGACCAGATCAGGGATTGGAGATTTTAGTATGTTGTTTTGTTTAGTTGCTAAGTCGTGTCCAACTCTTTTGTGACCCCATGGACTGTCGCCTGCTAGGCTCCTCTGCCAATGGGATTTCTTAGACAATACTGGAGGGGGTTGCCATGCCCTCCTCCAGGGGATCTTCCCAACACAGGGATCAAGCCCACGTCTCCAGGCATTGAGCCACCAGTGAAGGCCATTTTATTTTTTTTTAGTACAAGCAACCTCAAATTCTTCTTCAGAGTAAAGCAGTTTAAGTGTGAAGTTGTTAAACAGTTGTGAACAGAGTTTAGTGAGACGTTAAGAGCCCAGAGGTAGAGGGCCTATACAAGGGTTGCAGAACAGGAACTATGTGAGTTTATCTGGAATGGCAATTTGATGAGGCAGGAAGAGTTCATTTCTAGACACTGAAGAATTCGAAATAACCAAGAGAAAATATGCTTCAAAAGACATGTCTTAACTTTTATTGAGGACAAAGTTATATACAAATCATGTTCCCTAGAAATGATAGCTGAATAAAAAAGGACAAGTGGCTCCTGGGTCATTGTTTCAGGTTAGAGGGATTAAAACCTGAAGGATGTCACTTGAAGTTAAAGTACACAGGAGAAATAACAGGCATTTTACAGTAGCAAAGAATTTAAACATTCTTTTGGAAGCTGAAAAGAAAGGCTCAAGAATTGTAATTTATTATGTTAGAGTGATAAAAAGCCCAAAATGTAAAGGCACCAAGTACAGTTCACCCTTTCTTCTCTGGTAAGAAACAAAAAGAATTTCCTAGAGGGCTAAGTTTTGAGTGCTTCAGCTAGGTATCTCAGGAGCATACAATTTTTAAAGGAGCAACATCTGTCCTGTATAAAAACTATCTTCTTTTATTCTGCCAATGCGTAGATCAATGTGACGGTTCAGGTGTTCTCCAGAAGTTCGCAGGTTCTTACCAGATTCTCCTCTTTACCCTCTTTGCGGTGCTGGCATCAACAGCTTTCCTCTTTCTAGGTAAGGAGTCCTTATATTCAGCACCGTAGAATTTAGACTTGGAAACTGCCTTCATTTTATTTCACAAACTAAATGAGGATGAAAATTAGCTGTTTATATCACATCTAATTTGGGACATGCAATTGAAACTGACTTAGCCTCCCTACCCTTAGTCACCTGGTGGACCAAAGATCCTGCCCAACTTACTGAGAAGCAATAAACGCATGCAGCAAACAGCTACCACTCAGAAGTGGAAATCACTGCTAAACTTTAGATTATAGCTAGTTTCGCTCAAAATACATAGCAATAGATGAGCAACATAACACATACCACTATCTACACGTGCATTTCCCATCTTTCAGCCATAAGTTGGAATACCTCTGAAAATCACTGAATAAAAACTTCCTGTTAAGTATACAGTGTTACTTAATTTGAAGCATTACATTTTTTATAGCAATACTTAAGAACGGACTTGACCCTTAAGGCCTTCCTCCAGTGAGAACAGATCTCCTTGTTGACATCTCTTATTCTTTTTCCAGCATACAATGCCTTCCTAAACAAGATGCAGACAGTTCCAGTTGTTTACGTGCCAACTCTACGTACACAGTAAGGTAAAGAACCATCATCTGTTATCTCCGAAAAACTCAGGTACCACCCTCATTCACCTCTATTCATCCTTATTTCCTTTCCTCCTAGGTTCTTACACATCCACACGTTCTCCCCTTCTGCTCATGAGTCCACAACCCCCACCAGCCCAGAATCAGCTACAGCACTGACTGTGGAGTATAAGACACTAACCTCTGCTTGGACAAGTTTTTCACTATAGGGGACTGGAGAGTTCTAGTCCCAGAGCAGCAGCAACCTCTACACTCAACACACCTCCAAACAAGGCTTCTGAGAACTGTAAATAAAGGATCCTAAGCCGTTTTATATTAAAGCAGTGTGCTGGATTGCATTTTAAATATCAACTGTCAGTTCTTAATTCTAAGAAAACATAAAAGTGAAATGAAATACCCCATTTACATACTACTCCAGTTTTTAATCAAGCTCTGCAGATTTACTTCATGAACCTAGGGATAGCAATGTCCCAAAAGGATTTTTTAAGTTCTTGGCCACTTACTTGCCCCAAATGACTCTAGAATCCACTCTTCTGGTTGCCCCTGAATACGTGAGGTAGGAACTTCCTAGCAGTAAAACAAGACAATAAACAGGATGTATCCAAAACGTGTTTATTGGGATGGTTTCCCGTTCATCTTGATACAGGGTACTTTTAGTGCTGCTTCCGTCTGAAAGAGCATCCTGCCAAAAAAAAAAGGGGGGGGTCCCAAAGGTTAACTGATAGCAGCCTACTTACCCTGCCTGAACCCCACAAAACAAAATGCCTCTAACCCATATGAAACCTACACTTGTATTTTTTCAACCCTTTTAGCTTCTGCCTAGTCACTAGACATCAGATTCAGCTCATATGAAGCCCTTTTATCACCCATCCACCCAGCTTTAGACAGTGGCATTTTGAGATGTATGCTTCCCGATTATGCATTTGATAGACATAAGGGGAAAAAAAGCATAAAAATTACATTAAACCATTTACCTTCTGTAAGCCTTGCTTTTCCTCCTGTAGGCTGGCAGAGGACAGTAGAGCAGCCAACACACAAAACTACTGTTTGTGCATGGCTAAAGACGGTGGTGATTTTATAGCATCCTGGGGGGGGGGGGACATAAAGGAGTTACCCTTTTCTCCCCAAACCTTTCTTCACTTAAACATATGCTGTCATGCATTAACTGTAAAACAAGTATGCTATGGAAATTCTTGGAACTTACTTTCCTTATGTAAACTTGATTATCTGGCTCTAGGTATACATCAAAGTCAACTTCAAAAGCAACCTCGACCATGTGCCCCAACCTATGTATTTTCTGAGTAATCAACATCATCCAAAATATTATTCAAAACTCAAAAAGAAAAAAGCCTGTACTTGGTGAGGAGAGATGCTCAGTAACTGGTCAACATATCCACCCCTTTGCCGCCAGGAACAAGTACATAAATTACTACAGAAGCCCAACATTATCATCCCAGTGTTTCCCAACACAAACGTTGCAGTCTACAGAGTTTTGAAGGGGGAATCTCTCTGGATCACTCCTCCTAAAGTGTAAAATTTTACTCATCTCTAACATTCAAATTTGAATACAATTAGGGCTTCACGGATACGTTTTTTCAACTCGTGAGATTCAGTGCTTTCCCCACTACTACATGTTATCTCCTCACCTGGGCATTTTACATCCATGAAATAGGAATTGGGGCTCTGCACCAGGCGCTTCTTCTTGTGTTTCCTCTTCTCCTCTTCTGGAGAGGGATGAAGAAGATCCTTTGCGAGCTAACAGAGGCAGAAATGTAGAGATTTAGAAACCAATGGGGAACATGAATGATCGAAAACAGCCCCCACTGCCACACAACGGGGAGAGCGCGTCCCTGGTCGGCCCTGGTGTCTGCGCAGCTGGGCCGCCATCTTATTGCCTCTCCGCTCCCAGCACGGGTGCCAGCTGGCCACTGCGGCCCCTGGAGTTAACTTGTCCTGGGAAGTGCGGAGGGCAAATAAGGGCCCTCTGTGATCCCAAATCAGCGTGAGAGCAGTGTGCAGACAGAAGAACGAGATCGCCACGGAAACCTAGCCGAAGGAACTCACAGGCATGTTCTCGTGAGGAGGTCGTCACCGCCGGAAAGGGGCGGAAGCGGAAATCCTGATCCTTAAATTGGCCGTCCCGCAGGAACTGACGTTAGGGCCTATTGCCGCCATGTTGAGAAGGTCCTCTCACGGTCTTGGGCGATGGGGCGATGTGGGGGCTGCCATTTGGGGAAGGTCTCTAAATGACAGGACTCAGATGAGTCGCCATGTAAAGAGAGTGAGCTTGGTATCTTAAGGTCAGTGTCTGGTCTCCGTCAAGGGGTAAATAGACATTTTTAAAATTTAGCGCTGCACTTTAACAACAGGAACTGCTTAGGAAAACAGACTGAGTCATGTCTGTGACTTGTTAAATTTCTTTATTATTTTTCAATTGGTTTAGTTTCCCCATTTTTAACAATTCAGTAATGTAAATATTAAAAAGGCAAGTTCTCATCTTTTCCGCACTTTCAGCCTATTTCTAGGACTAACCGTTGTTAATTTTATTCTCTCCTTTCCATCTTTCTCAGTAATAATTATTACATCACTCACTTCTGTATTGTTCTGACTGCTTTGAATGCTAATCTTCACAACTCTGTCTTTACATGCCCACATCCTTTGCGCCACATTTTCATCAGAACTACCTTTCCAAGATTTGTAATCTTGGCAGCACTGAAACTCTGGACAGGGAATGAAAAGGAAGAAAAAAGACCAAATCATTATCTTCTACAGTAACGATCAAAGGGTTAAAATGTCCATTTGTCATAAAGGAGGAGCAAAAATTACTCAAATGGTATATGGGGACCTGGTTAATTCGAAAGGAATAGAATGGAACAAGGGATGTGAGTTCTTGTCAAGGATACGCTGGTAAACGTTTAACCATTGACTTTATAGAGGGGAGCCCTGATTTGTTGTCTTTGGTAATTTCAATGGAGGAAATACTTTTACCTTGGCCAGTTTCAGACTACCAGTGTCATTAAACACGGATTTGGAAAGCAGAGTCTGTTTTCATGAGCCAGTAATAATTGGTTCCAGCACACTACTGTTGTTCAGTTGCTCAGTCATGTCTGACTCCTTGCAACCCCATGGACTGCAGCAGGCCAGGCTTCCGTGTCCTTCACTATCTCCCAGAGTTTGCTCAAACTCATGTCCATTGAGTCAGTGATGCTATCCAACCATCNTACTGTTGTTCAGTTGCTCAGTCATGTCTGACTCCTTGCAACCCCATGGACTGCAGCAGGCCAGGCTTCCGTGTCCTTCACTATCTCCCAGAGTTTGCTCAAACTCATGTCCATTGAGTCAGTGATGCTATCCAACCATCTCATCCTCTGTTGGCCCTGCCCCATCTCCTCCTGCCTTCAGTCTTTCTCAGCATCAGGGTCTTTTCCAGTGAGTCCACTCTTTGCATCAGGTGGCCAAAGTATTGGAGCTTCAGAGTCAGTCCTTCCAATGAATATTCAGGGTTGATTTCCTTTAGGATTGACTGGTCTGATCTTGCTGTCCAAGGGACAACTCTCAAGAGTCTTCTCCAGCACCACAGTTCAAAAGCATCTGATCTTCATCTCTCAGCCTTCTGTATGGTTCGGCACACTATTGATGGTGAGAAAAACCTCTGAGGAAGTGACGTGTTCTCAGGTTGCTCAGTGGTCAAGGATCCAGCTGCCAGTGCAACTGGATGCAGTTTCAATCCCTGTGTCTCGAAGATCTCCTGGAAGAGGAAATGGCAACTCACTCTGATATTCTTGCCTGGGAAATCCCACGGACAGAGGAGCCTGGTGGGCTAGCATCCATGGGGTCGCAAAAGAGTCAGACATGGAAAGAAAAAATCAGACACAACTTAGCAACTAAACAACAACGACAATTTAGAGAGGTGAAAAAGAATAGTCTATTGCTGGGGATGAAAAGTCCAGATTCAGATGAGATAAGATGAAATGAAAAAGAACTAGTAGGTTTTTATCAGACAGATCCATGAAAATTGAAGAATAATTTAAAGCACTAGTGAGAGATAGTTTGACCAGCAGGGAGAAGTAGAGAATACTCGAGTTTTGAAATACAATGAATGGTGAGATAAAGGATAAAAGAGGATTGAATAGCTGTGTTTGAGAGGGACAAACATTGGCACAGAGTATGACAAGGATAACTGAAGTGACAGACTTTTCATGACCGGTACACTATGTTTAAAGACGGACTATTCTACTGACCTGCTATTAGAAAAGCAGGTATTTTGAATACTTTTTCCAAAGCAAAGATAAATTTGGTTTTGTGTAGCCATGTTCTCCATAATTCAGCTTTCTGGTTGCCAAGGCTACACATTCAAACAGTCTGTTCATTAGTGTGTTAGGAGTACTGCCTCCGGACTGTGTTAAAAGATCCACATCTCATCAAGAGAATGACACCAGACATTTGTAGTCTCAGTCTCTGTCTTCCTGGGCTGGCCTGTCAGAGAATTCATACACAGGTTCCCAGAAGGAAGACTGTTGAAGATGAAGCTCCAAAACGTATCTAGGTGGATGGTGTATGGGCTTGGAGACTGGGAGACGGAGTGTGTGGAGCTGATTCTATAGTATTAATTTTGGAGCTGATTCTATAGTATAATTCGGAGAAGGCAATGGCACCCCACTCCAGTACTCTTGCCTGGAAAATCCCATGGACAGAGGAGCGTGGTAGGCTGCAGTCCATGGGGTCGCGAAGAGTCGGAAATGACTGAGTGACTTCACTTTCACTTTTCACTTTCATGCATTGGAGAAGGAAATGGCAACCCACTCCAGTGTTCTTGCCTGGAAAATCCCAGGGACGGGGGAGCCTGGTGGGCTGCCGTCTCTGGTCGCACAGAGTCGGACACGACTAAAGCGACTTAGCAGCTATAGTATAATTAATTTTAATTTTCACTCTGTTCCACCAGGGGGCAGACTGACTCAACAAATAGCCACCAACTTCAGCCATCGCGCTTTTTTCAAAAAGAGTTGGGATTCTAAAACTAAGGGCTCGGAAAAGTCACACCAGAATTCTAGAAACTGCCCCAAAAGGTTTCTGTTTTTCTTGAGTACCCCTTTCAAAAATCAGTCTCCAATTTTTGCCAATTTCTGTGTTATCCTGGCCTTCACCCTTATTCCCCCAAACTTTCCTTTTCCCCGAATTCCTCTAAAATTCCTCTTCCCTTAGTCATTCTGATTAAACCTCCACTTCACCCCAGCCTCTCTGGCTTCTGACTGGAAGAGCAAAGTCAAAAGAGGGGCATGATATTGAGCAAAATATGTTCAAAATGGCTAGGGAGACAGGCCAGCGTTGCCTGGGAAGGGAAAGCCAGAGAGCTGGAGGTTGGGCTGGCCGAGGAGGCCAGCTGAAAGGGATGGGCGGGCTCGGGGTGGGGCCCGGAGGAGTGCCGCCTCTCCGCTTTCCCAGAGCCTGGGTGGAGAGGGAGGAAAACTTCCTGGCCGGGGCTCCGGGCCCGCTCCCTTTGCCAACCCTTCAGTCCCGCCTACCGGTGCCCTTCGCTTCCCCACCCCTCTCCCGGCACCCCCAGTGTCCGCCATGGCCAAAGCCTACGACCACCTCTTCAAGTTGCTGCTGATCGGGGACTCAGGGGTGGGCAAGACTTGTCTGATCATTCGCTTTGCAGAGGACAACTTCAACAACACTTATATCTCCACCATCGGTGAGCCCACTGGCCATATCCTAGATCCCCAGCTACCCCATACCCTCATTCCTAGGCTCTTGGATTACTAGTGGCCCACTTTAGAGTCCGGCTTCTGGACTCCAGTCCCTCAACCTCTCTCTCAGACCCATCCCCCTTGTATGTCTCAGGGTGGTACCCAAACCTCTAACCTCTCTGAGACCTCCAGATTACTCCTCAGTTGTGCCTGCGCCAACCCCTATTTTCTTGGTACCACCCGTCTCCCTTGTCTCCACAAATTCACATGAACCCGTGTCTGTTTCCCTCTCAGCTGCTCTTCCCCCACCCGCATCCACCTAGAACTCTTGATCCACTCTCCATATTTCCTGTATCCCGCTTTCCCTGATCATCTGTCTCCCAATTTTGCCAGCCTCTTTCTGTCCCAGCTGAGTTACAAACTCTCCCACTGCATTCCTACCTTACCATCTACTTTCCAGTCTCTCTGCCCCTCAACTTATTAGGGGGTTGGGGAGGGTGGCACAGAGAGGCTAGATGTGCCAGAGAGCAGCCCAAGGACTGGGATCATGAATATGCAGTCAGCCTGATAAGGAAGGTGGGACTGGGGACTTTTGGGGTCTCTGAGTCAGCCTGGTGACTCAGCCTCCTCCCTGGAGCTCCTCACTGGCTCAGGGGATGTACACAAGTTTCCACTAAGAACATTGTCTCCCCTCCTCCCCCTCATAGTCCTTAACCTCCTCTGGCCTCGGTAGTAAGACCAGGAGAGTCTCAAGACAATTCTGGTTAGAAAGTGGAGGGGAAAATATCCCTCTCTCATATTTCAGTCTCAGGGGAATCTTGTTTAGACTCAAATTTTCTTGTTTCCATGTCTGGCATACTATTAATCCACATGGACTGGTATCAGCTTCCTTTTTCCTTGCTCTTCATCCTGTAGGGTCAGGAGGCTATGAGGGAGAACGGAGAGTAGAGGGTTCTAAGACAACAGAAGGGAGAAGGAATTAGAAAGTAATATTTTGGGGGAGACAGATTGAATTGAGAGAGTTGTCAGCTAGCATGGCTGAGTGGACCCAAGAAGTGCCTTAAAGGCCTTCAGCCTCCTTGTAGGGTTTTCAACATCTTCTTTCCCACAAAGTCTATAAGATCTAAGTAAAACAATACGCTTGCTGTACAAGTACCTCTTTGAGAAAATCCCCGTAGTTTTATACTTCCTGCAAGACTGCTTCCCAAGTGCCTTCCCTGCACAATCTCTGCACTGCTCCATTCCTGTCCCTCTCACCACACACTGGCACGTGCACATACATACATGTCTGGAGTTCAGTGTTCCCTCTCCACCCCTAGGAATTGATTTCAAGATCCGCACGGTGGATATAGAGGGGAAAAAGATCAAACTGCAAGTCTGGTGAGTGAATCCCCCAGGACTTCGAAACCAGACTTACTCATTTATTTCCTATAATCTGTAGTTTCTCTTTAGTTTCATTTCTCTAGCTTTCCCATCACTCCTTCCAGTACATTTTCTAATCCCTTTCTGTCACCTCATTCAGATGTCCTTTCATCTCTCTTCCTGCTCACTCAACTATTTTCAACTTTTTTGTAATTCTGTTGCCTGTCCTGGACACAGAGACACCTCTGAACTTGGCAACTATCTAGTTAGCTCAACTGTCTATTGAGCTATAATGTGGAAACAAGCTCTCAACAGTCAAATAGCAAGTAGCAAAATTAAGACTTGACTCTCTGTCCAGTGGAGAGCCCTTAAAGCCAAGAGTAGAGGTTTGACCTGACTACCCTGAGGAAGCTGGAAACCCTGACTCAAGGTGTCAAGTGGTAAGAGGCTTAAAGGAGGCATTATGATACAATAGACAATAGGAGAATGGGGTTCAATCCTGTTCTGTTACAGAACGACCTTCATTAGTTATTTCTCCTCTCTAAATCTGTTTCCTCATTTGTAAAATAGAGCCAAGAAAACATGTCTCACAAGGATAGAGTAAAGATTAGGTAAAATGACATAAATGATATATACACAGTGCTTGGCACAAAGTAAACAATAAAACAGATCTGTTTCTTCAGCCTTTACCTTCGCTCAGTATCAGCCCAACAGTCTCTTATCCCTTTTTCCCTTTATTGTTTTCCTGATTCTGTTTAACACTCCTTGTTGCAAAAGCTAAATTCCTAGGGGATGGGAGTGGAATTCTCTCTTTGGAGACCTCTTCCCTTTATCTCACCCCATGAAATATTCTACCCCTTCAGGGACACAGCTGGCCAAGAGCGATTCAAGACAATAACTACTGCCTATTATCGTGGAGCAATGGTATGAAGCATATTTCTGGACAAGGGATGATGTGATAGAATGTATGACTACAGAGGGATAGGAGTTGGAGCAGAGAAAAGTGGGGAGGGGCATAGTGTGGGTTGCAGAATTAGTCTTGTGGATAGAATTTACAGGGTCACTTAGAGGGCAGTGGGAAGCCTGAAGAGGGGAATATGGTACAAGCCTCCATTGTGAACTCTGCCATTCCCCAGGGCATTATCCTAGTATATGACATCACAGATGAGAAATCCTTCGAGAATATTCAGAACTGGATGAAGAGCATCAAAGAGGTGAGGACAGTTCCAGAGAGGTGGGGGAATTGGATAGAACCTAGAGGATAAAGGAGACTGTGAAAATGAGCAGGACCCAGCTTCTACTCTTATCTTTGCTCCCAGAATGCTTCAGCTGGGGTAGAGCGCCTCTTACTGGGGAACAAGTGTGACATGGAGGCCAAGAGGAAGGTGCAGAAGGAGCAGGCTGATAAGGTAAGAGCTGGTTGGGCAATGTTCCAGAACTGGGCCAGGAGGGCCAAGGTAAGGCCGGATTGCAGAGGACTTGGCCACTGTCCTCTGTCCAACTCTCTTCTTACCGCTTCTGCCCATGCAGTTGGCTCGGGAGCACGGAATCCGATTTTTCGAGACAAGTGCTAAATCCAGTATGAATGTAGATGAGGTGAGACACACCCCATCCTTCATCCCCAAAGAGGACTGGAAGACAGACTTATGCTCCCCTGCAACCTATCCTGACCAATCTCTCCTTCCCCGTTAGGCTTTCAGTTCCCTGGCACGGGACATCTTACTCAAGTCAGGAGGCCGGAGATTGGTGAGTTGGTTGTGCTGGGCTAAGTACAGCTGGGTGTGTGAGAGTGTGTGTGTGTTGGGGGTAAAAACCGATGAGGGGAACAATGCTAATACTGCTTGTGAGGGTGGATCTCCTTCAGTTTATGGCCCCAGCCAGCCATTCTTACCCTGACCCCTGTACCTTCTCCCTCTAGAAAAACAACAAGCCCCCCAGCACTGACCTGAAAACTTGTGACAAGAAGAATACCAACAAGTGCTCCTTGGCCTGACAACTCCTTTCTGCCTCTCCACCCTAAGCCTGGAGATTGAATATGAAGAAGGCTGAGGGACTGGGCAGGGGAGAAATAGCAAATGGGGCTTGGAGGGGTAGAGGTGGGTAGATGGTAGAAGAATGGGGATAATATGGAGAAGAAAAAAAGGAAGGAGAGAGAAGGAAAGAGGAAAAGAAAGGAAGCAGGATAGAGCGGGAAGGAGAGGCAAGAAAAAGGAAAAGAATTGGGAAAGTGAGAGGAAGTAGAAAGAGAGGGAGGAGGAAAGGAAGAGAGATGGTCCTAGGCCTCAGACCTTCTCTGGGTTTCCAGGGCAAATATAAATGTAAATAAATAGTTGTTGATTTATTGTTACTGGATCGGGCTTTAGGGTCCTGAGAGAGGCTGGCTCAGTACCACCCTCTGGTCCTATGCTGTCACTCTGCATGGTCTTTCTCAGTATTAAAGGCCACCATTTGCACAAATGTTCCTGGTTTGGGCAACTTTTGTCATTGTTGGAATCACACTCTACTCATAAACCTAATTCTTGTCTCTCTGAGGTGGTGGGTCTGCTTGAATCGGGATGTGTTCCTGTGATGCCTAGTCTACAGGTCTCAGACCTTCTCCAGCTGTTTAATTGATGAGGGAGACAAGGAGCAGAGATTCTCTGAAATTGAAAGTCTGTACGTCCTTTTTCCAATATGGGATTTAGAGGATCCTTGTAGGCAGAGTCTTGTCCAGGAGATTCTAAAAGAGAAGGACTCTTTCCTGGGCCTCAGAGAGTGATAACCCTAGCCTCAGAGAAACAGGAGAACCACTATTTTTTATTCATGATTTCTGCAAGCATCTTTGGTTCTGCCAAAAATCCCTTTAAGTTAGTAGTATTATTACCTGCTCTGATAGGAGAAGACAATGAGACAGAAAAAAGGTTCATTTAGTCATAAATATTTATTGAGCATCTACTCTGTGCCAAGCACAGTGGTCAAGATAAAATAACCTCTGGGTGGTACTTAAAGGAAGAGAGACAAGTAAAATTTAACAAAAACAGCTCCTAACGACTGAACAGGAAGCAAAACTACTGACATGCAAAAGAACCATGAACAAAAATCTTAGGCTTGAGTTCCCTTAAGTATACATAGACCCTATTTGTTCTTCACAGTATTTTTTTGTTTCCAATATTTTTTAAAAATATTGTCTTCTAAATAGCATTTGCACTGTAAAAATGCTTGTTCAGAAAAAAAAAATTGAACAAATAGATTTTATAATTAGATGATTTTGTAGAATTTGCATTTTAGTTAGTATTTCTATAGTCCTCTAAATATGCTCCATAAATTTATGCTTATACCAACATTATATAAATATGCTCTTGCCAGCACTATTTTTTTATATTTTAAATCTTTGAAAAAGAAACATGTTTTGATGTGCATCTGTTTGATTAGTAAATTTGCAATTTCTTCTTAAAATTTAAATTAAATTTTTAATTGAAGGATAATTGCTTTACAGAATTGTGTTGGTTTCTGCCAGACATCAGCATGAATCAGCCATAGGTATACATATGTCCCCTCCTTCTTGAATCTCCCTCCCATCTGCCTCCCCTTCCCACCTCTCTAGGTTGTTACAGAGCCCCAGTNATCGAAGCCTTTGTAGACCAGTCAGGTCCGCGGGTCAGACCATCACCGAGACCAGGGTTCTCAGATCTAGATGCTCTCTGAATTCCTTTCCCTTGCTCGACCCCCCACCCACAGCTCCGCACTCCCCCAGATCGTCCACGCCTCCACCGGACTCTGGCTGCCGACCTCTGATTGCTCCTAGTTCACGTCACTCCCAGTCTGGCCCCGCCCTCTAGGCGCTGTCATTGGTCACTGGGGGGCCGGTACGCGGTGGACGCGAGGGGAGGGGGAAACGAAGGGGAGGGGGCGGGAATTCCCGACTGGAGGCCGGAACCAAGCGGATGCCTTGTAGTGAGACCCTCCAGAGGTGAGTCCTGGCTCCCAGAAAGCGGGATCGGGGTCGGCCACCCAGACCTCCCCGAGCCTAAGAGCCGGAGTCCCAGCTTTCGCATTCTTCTTCAGCTTCCCGGCACTGTGGTGGCCTCAGACCCCGCCTCCCAGAGCCCGGACTTCCAGACACCGCCCTCAGTTGTTGGGTCAGCCTGTTCCGGGACCCCGGACTCCTAGGGCCCCTCTTTGGTCTTCTATCCCGACATCCCAGCCCGTGGCTTGCAACAGTCGCTCTCTACTTTCAGAGGCATGGCGGCGCTGGGGAAATGGGAGCGGGAAAGCACCCCAACTCGCCCTGTTCAGGTGGTCCACGAAGCTATCCGTGACATCTCTTCTTGAACCCTTTTCGCTTCATCCATTCCTTCCTGGAGGGGGCGGCTGGCATCTACTTTGCTTAAAGGAGCCCAGCTCCCTAGTTTTCTGGGCGCCTCATGTGAAAGAGTAATGAGCTACTCACACAGTCACCATACCTCAGTTTCCCCCTTGCTAGGTACCTGAATAAGTCACTTGAAAGGGATAAAATAGGGGAAAGAGGAATGGGTCAGGAGTGGATGAGTCACCCTGGGATAGGGAAGGTCAGAAAGTGGCTGGGATGAGGGAGCTGCATTCTGCGGGCCATCCTTCCCTTTTCTTTGATCCCATATCTCCCTTGTGACCACTTCCCCACTCACTGTGTCTTCCTAGGTCTGAGAGTCATTGGAGCTACCGCAGCCACCATGGGGCCCTGGGGAGAGCCAGAGCTCCTGGTGTGGCGCCCCGAGGCAGCAGCCTCAGAGGCCCCAGTGCCCATGGGACTGGAGGTGAAGTTGGGGGCCCTGGTGCTGTTGCTGGTGCTCACCCTCATCTGCAGTCTAGTGCCTGTCTGCGTGCTGCGGCGGCCGGGAGCTAACCCTGAAGCCTCAGGTAAGCCTCTCCTTTCCCCGTTCCATGATGCTTGGCTTAGGGAAGGCCCTGGGGTTAAGGAAGTGGACCTAAGGGGGGACAGCAAGAGTGACTATTGCTTTGATTGGGTAGTGGGGCCTAAAGGGGGTTCATTTACTGATTCCTCTGTGTTCCACTCCTGCCCAGCCTCCCGCCAAAAAGCCCTGAGCCTTGTAAGCTGCTTTGCGGGCGGTGTCTTTCTGGCCACATGTCTCTTGGACCTGCTGCCTGACTACCTGGGTGCTATAGATGAGGCCCTGGCAGCCCTGCATGTGACGGTGAGCCCTGGTCATCTGCATGTGACCCTGTGTATGGGGATGTTCAGTCACACACCTCCAGGAGAGGTGGTTTGTATGGATCTGTTTGTGTGTCACTCTATGACTGTACGAGGACTCTTGGCCTATGACCC
The DNA here is from genome assembly GCA_006410875.1 of Neotragus pygmaeus. NCBI lineage: Eukaryota > Metazoa > Chordata > Mammalia > Artiodactyla > Bovidae > Neotragus > Neotragus pygmaeus. Next base: position 121,841 of record SJYV01010428.1, on the reverse strand, counting down.
CATGAGCTGTGATTTTTAGTCACAGAGCAGCACAACTCTGTGGGTTCTTACGCCCTCAGTCCTTATGTGACCTCTGTGTACCCTTTGAGACAGTGTGAGGAACCTTATTACCAGGTGCATGATCTACTTTGTGGGTGTCTCTAGTTCCAGCTTCCAGGAAGATAATAGCACTCCAAGAATCATCTTTACCCTCTCAGCACTTTCCTAAGGGGTTGGAGATAGAGGTCCCTACCCTACAGGCCTGGGATGGGTAGGAGGCAGTTTCCAGGGACCTGGTGTTTCTATAGGCCAAAGAAGAAGGATATGGGGAAGATCATGTCCAAGGCACAGAACAGTCTTATTGGAAAAACTGAGACAGTTGGAGGAACTGAGGAAGTAACACTGACTGTAACCGTTTATGTCTGTGACTGAGTGACCTGTGTCTCTGTGTGACTGTGTGTAAGCCTGATTGTCCCTGTGACAGTATGTGGTTTAGTGTGTGAGCACTTGGGAAAGAGGGCCAGTGTGTGGCCTACATGTTACACTTTTCTACGTCAGTGACTTTCAACTGGGGGTGATTTTGCCACCTTTCCAATCCACCCCCCTCCTACCCCCCAGGAAACATTCAGTAATGAAATATTTTTGGTTGTCCCAACTCAGGGAGGGAGGGCTTGCCTTGCTACTAGCATCTGATGAGTATAGGCTAGGGATGCTGCTAAACATCCAACAAGGCAGAGGGCAGCCCTCTACAACAAAGAACTGTCCGATCCAAAATGTTAATAGTACCAAAATTGAGAAACCGTGGTTTCCATGTAACACTGGGAGTGACACCATAATCTGTCCGGCTGTGTGTCATTCTCAGTCTGTGGCACCAAGTAACTGTATTTTTGCATAACTGGGGTGGCTTTGTGTTTGTGTGGGACCCCAGGTCTGTGTCACTGGGACTAAACCCTGCACCTGACTCTTCCTCTCCCTCTTGGCTTGTCTCCTGAACTCCATGCTGCCCCTCTGCCTGCAGCTCCAGTTCCCTCTCCAAGAGTTCATCCTGGCCATGGGCTTCTTCCTGGTCCTGGTGATGGAGCAGATCACGCTGGCTTACAAGGAACAGTCGGGACCACCACCTCGAGAGGAGACAAGGGCTCTGCTTGGAACAGTGAACGGTGGGCCACAGCACTGGCACGATGGACTGGGGGTCCCACAGGCAGGCGGAGCCTCATCAGCTCCCTCAGCCCTGCGTGCCTCTGTATTGGTCTTCTCGTTGGCCCTGCATTCAGTGTTTGAAGGGCTGGCGGTGGGGCTGCAGCGAGACCAGGCTCGGGCCATGGAGTTGTGCCTGGCTTTGGTGCTCCATAAGGGTATCCTGGCAGTCAGCTTGTCCCTGCGGCTGCTGCAGAGCCACCTGCGAGCACAGGTGGTGGCTGGCTGTGGGATCCTCTTCTCATGCATGACACCCCTGGGCATTGGACTGGGTACAGCTCTGGCAGAGTCAGCTGGGCCACTACACCAACTCGCCCAGTCTGTGCTGGAGGGCATGGCAGCTGGCACCTTTCTCTATATCACCTTCCTGGAAATCTTGCCCCAGGAGTTGGCCACTTCTGAGCAGAGAATCCTCAAGGTCATTCTGCTTCTAGCAGGCTTTGCCCTGCTCACTGGCCTGCTCTTTATCCAAATCTAGAAAGCTCCAAGACAGGCAGGGAAGGTTGGGTACCACGTGCCCTTGACCTCCCTCCCCTTCTCCCAGTGTGTGGGGAAAAGGAAGGAGTAGGGAAGGGAGGTATTGAGGGCCAAAAAGTTCTTTGGGAGATAGGCTTGGAGCCTTTGAGACTGTTTGTCCAATGAAAGGAAATTGGGCAGACAAGAGCCTGACCCCCAGGCCCAAGGGACAAAAGATGGTCAAGTCACTAGAGATATGATTAAGGGACATCGGGATTGGGGAAGACAGTGAGTGCTAGTATCAGGGGTCAGACACTACACGTAGGGACAAGCGGATACTTGTAAGGCTGGAGGTGAGCACCCAACCGCTGTGGGGGAACAGAGGCGTAGAGAAGGCATAGGCTGAGTTGGCAGTCCTATTGGTTCTAGCCCATTTCAGCTCTCTTTCACTTGGAGTGGTCTCCTCCTACTTTTCTTAGCTCCTACTTTCATATCTATCTTCCTCTTCCCTTCTCCCAGGGGACTAGTGCCAAATGGCTTCTTCCTGCCAGTTTTGGTACCTCCTCTGGCTTTTCCAGTCCTGCTCACTACTCTCTTTTTAAAGTGCCAAATAAATCCCCTCCCTCTTTCTCAAAGCACAAGTGAAGGTGCTGAGCCCTGGCCAGCACATCAGTGGAAGGGGTCTCCTTGTTTTGGTCCCAGATGGTGAGCTGTGGTAGAAATGTTTGCTGAGCTGGGGATGGGGGCATGTTGGCAGAGTTACCACCCCCTACTTCTGTGCTGCACCCTAGGAGTACTGAACATGCACACGGTGCCCCAAGCCTAGATGATAAACACTGAGCTGCCAAAACTTTTTTTATACTAGAGGATCCCAAGGGGGAAGGGGAAGGCTCACCCCCAGGGTTATTTTTGGGGGAGGGAGGGCTATACATAGGGCCATATTCTCTAGAATCTATTTTACTAACTGACCTGTTTTGGGAAATGTTACCCAAATAAAACAAGTTTCTATACATCTGTTCGGTATCTGATTAATTTGTCTTGGGAAAGGGGTGGGCACGTGGGGAATCTGAGAGAGTCTGAGTTTCAGATGTTTAGAGCTGTTTTAATATGCCTGGTTTTACTGTCTTCATTCAGGCCCCTCTATTCCCTTTCCCAGAAAATGACCAAAATTTTCCTCTTGTCTCTTCCTGCTTCCCTCCCTGTCTCCACCCCTTCCTTTTCCTCCCCTTTTCCTTTACTCTCTTTAAACCCTCGCCCTTCGCATTTGTAGGCTCTGGACCAATATAGAACTACATTTCCCAGTTTGCCCCACGCAGGGAGGAACCGAGAGGGAGGAGCAAAATCCCCGGGTCCCGGAGTCAACAGGGCTGCTGGGAAATGGTGTCCGTTTCCTCTCTCGTATTGCGGGACTGGGGCTGTTAAAGAGTCACGTAAACAAACTACAATTCCCGGCGGTCCCCGCGCGCAGCAGGTCAGGGCTAGGCTGGGGCCGGGTTCGCGGTGCTCGCTGAGGCGGCGGCGGCGGCTACGGCTGGAAGAGCCGGGCCGGGGCCCGCGGCGGAGGCCGTGGCTTGTATTGGGAAGGTGGCGGGGAGGGACGGAGGAGGAAGATGGCGACGTCGGGAGCAAACGGGCCCGGTTCGGCCACGGCCTCAGCTTCCAATCCGCGTAAGTTTAGTGAGAAGATCGCGCTGCAGAAGCAGCGTCAGGCCGAGGAGACGGCGGCCTTCGAGGAGGTGATGATGGACATCGGCTCCACCCGGGTAAGGGGCCGCTTCGGGAAGCGGGAACCGAGCAGAGCTGTCCCAGAGCAGGGAGCAGAGAGGCGGGGCGGGGGCGGGAGCCGTAGCGAAAGAGGCGGAACGCGGCGGGGGCAGCGGGCGCCGCCGTCTGGGAGGCGCGGGTGGAGGGTCCGAGGGCAGGAAGACGGATTTTGCGGGAGGAGGTAGAAACTCCTGAGAGGTTGGAGAGTGTGGGAACGACTGGGAACGCGGAGTAAGTGAGGCAGGAATGGACACGGAGAGGAGATGGTCCCCGAAACACTGAGGAGTTAGGAGGTGGGTGGTCCTTGTACATCTCTGATTGAGTTCTCTCAGGGAACTCAGCATCTTCGATATTGGGTTACGGGGCCGGGAGAGGTGGCCTGCTTGCCCTAGTCTGGCTTCTCTGAATTGGTNCTCTTCGGGAAGCGGGAACCGAGCAGAGCTGTCCCAGAGCAGGGAGCAGAGAGGCGGGGCGGGGGCGGGAGCCGTAGCGAAAGAGGCGGAACGCGGCGGGGGCAGCGGGCGCCGCCGTCTGGGAGGCGCGGGTGGAGGGTCCGAGGGCAGGAAGACGGATTTTGCGGGAGGAGGTAGAAACTCCTGAGAGGTTGGAGAGTGTGGGAACGACTGGGAACGCGGAGTAAGTGAGGCAGGAATGGACACGGAGAGGAGATGGTCCCCGAAACACTGAGGAGTTAGGAGGTGGGTGGTCCTTGTACATCTCTGATTGAGTTCTCTCAGGGAACTCAGCATCTTCGATATTGGGTTACGGGGCCGGGAGAGGTGGCCTGCTTGCCCTAGTCTGGCTTCTCTGAATTGGTGATCTCCTCTTATCTGGTCTCTGCCTTGTTGCGCTACTCTCGGCACTTAGTATCTCCGGGAAAGGGCCCCATGAGTGGTTTGAACTGGGTATAGTGGGGCAGGAAGTCCCCTCCTGCGTCCCGTCCCTTTGCTTCCTTTTTCAAATACTTCTTGTGGTTTCCTGACGTGAATGAAGGTGAGGTCCATTGCTCACAGACTGGTGCTTGGTATTTTGCCCTGGTCGCCTTGAAGGAGAGATAGGGCTTTGGATCTCGGAAGAGGATAGGTAACCAGTAAGCTATCAGTTATATGGAACCGACGCTTTGCTGAACTTTCTAGGGAGATGGACGTTTGGGGGGTTAGTTATGGGGTGGCTGGAGGGTCTTCTGTGAGGAGGAAATATTCATTCCTACGCAGTTGCAGAAAGAAGGCATCCTGGCAGAATTGCTTCTGAAGCTACCTAGACCCCTGCCACCCCCATCTTGGTGTCTTGCTTCCCAGGGCTGGATGTCAGGGAGAGGTGGGGTGGGAGTTTGCCCAGCTGGTATGCAGTCCTAATTTAGGGACACATTATTCTCAAATAGCAGATGAGGATATTGCAGTGATTCCTTCTGGCCGGAGTTAGAAGGAATGTAAAGCTTGATGGATGGCTGAACATGAATACCACATTTCAAAGTTCTTTCTGCTGGTCTGACTGCCTTTGATTGAATCTGTCTGTGACTGGGACTCTGGTTGTATTTGTCTGCGTGTCTCCTTTACCTCTGTTAGTTTTTTTGTGTGCTCTTTTACTTTTTTTGAGTCTCTAGAGACCATGTGTCCTAGTTTTGGGGAGTCAGAGAAAGTTAGATGGGGAAGTAAATTGTGTGTGTGTGCACATAATCCCCTCTAACTGCTATGAGACTCATGATCTAACTGTTGACTGCTCCCCTTTAGGGGCTTTTGATCAAGGTGGGGCAGGGACAAGAAGGTGGGCAAGAGGCTGACCTCCAGCTGACAGCTTGAGGCCATGCCCTCTGGACTGTGACTCCAGCGGAGGAATGGTGGGACCTAGGGCTAGTATGTACAAACAAAAGCTCAAAAGCTGGAGCTTCTTTCTTTGTGGTGCTTCAGTCTGTCCCTTCAACTCACCTTAGCCCTCTTGGGTAACTTCTCTTCTGCACATAAAAAACCTAGGGCGTACATGGTCTGTGCCTGGAGACCTAAAGCTAGAGATTAGAGGCCTGGAGTTCAGCCTGTTATCTGGCCAGCTGGGAGGTCTCATCTGAGGCAGATATGGCCTGTGGGACCTATACTACTGAAAAGCTGGGGTTATCATATATATGAGTAGCGGTCCTAAAGTGGACCAAAGATCAGTATAGTGCCCACTGAACTCGCTGGACTGACCTCTTAGGACAGAGAGTCAATTCTGATGTTAGACTATGCACAACAGCATGAGCCATGGAAGCTCTTAGAATTTACCACTGATCAGCTGCCTTGGGTCTCCTTGTTTGGCTGGTGGCAGAGGCTGAGGCTCAGAAGTAGATGCTCATCTCTCACAGAGGGACATGAGATCTTTAGGAAGACTAAAACCGTGCCAGGCTGAGGGGTGTGGTGTCTTACTCCAGTGCCAGACACATCTCCCCAAAGTGGCGATGAGGCCAAGGAGATAGCTCTGGGCCAGGCTGGAGTAGACTACTGCTTCTCCCCACCACACACCCCCATTCTCCAGGCTCCCCTGCCTATTTAGGGGCTTTAGGACTAGGTAGAAGAATGCTTATTGGTCTCAGCTCTGTTTTTCCGGGTAGAAGAGCCATCATTTAGTTCTATTTTTGGAGGCTCTGTGTAGCCTTCCTGAGGCTGGGCAAATGGCAGAGCCCCAAAGCCTGTGCCTACCCTCCAGAGCAAGAAGGAAAGAGACTGGCAGTCATGGCTCTATGGCATCCACCTGTGACCCTTCTCTTGTCTTCCAATTAGTCCTGTACGCATCTGGAAGGGAAAGCAGAGTTGCCTAAGAGTCACTCTGCCCCAGGAATTAACCCATGTGATTAGCCTGGGGACTCCTGGCAGCCCCTCAGGAACTCTGTTTAGATTGATGCCAACTGGGACAGGCCCTGAGTAGAGTGTTAGGCTCTCCCTGGCAGGGTGATGCCAGGCATGAGTGATAGCATGGATGGGGGCAGCCCACAGAAGAGCTAGGGCAGATTGTACTGGGTCTCAGTGGGTCTTCCCCCAAGCCGTGGCTTTTCTTCTGGCAGGTCTCTTGAAAGCATCAGCAATAGTAACGTGTCCTGGAGACAGGGATGGCAAACGTGGCTACAGGAACAGTGCTCAGGACCCTCCCTGACGTTCCCATCTGTCCTCCATGTCTCAGTTACAGGCCCAAAAACTGCGGCTGGCGTACACAAGGAGCTCCCACTATGGTGGCTCTCTGCCCAATGTGAACCAGATTGGCTGTGGCCTAGCCGAGTTCCAGGTGAGTGGACGCTGGCTTGCGGGGTGTCGGGGTGGAGAGCAGGCTCTCAGGGGGGCTTCCTCCGTTGACTCGCCTGTCTCTTTTGGCAGAGCCCCCTCCACTCCCCTCTGGATTCATCTCGGAGCACTCGACATCACGGGCTGGTGGAACGGGTGCAGCGAGATCCCCGAAGAATGGTGTCCCCGCTTCGCCGATACCCCCGCCACATATCCTTCACCGAGGGGCTGCGTAGTCTGGCAGGCGGTGGGGTGGGGTTCCTTGGGAGCTCATGGTGGGAAAAGGGACTTGAGGTGCTGTCCAGTCCCATTTTGCAGAAGCTTCTTTACCCAGTTTCCCTGCAACGTGACGTTTGGCCCTTGTGTCAGCGCTGGCTCCTGCGACAGGGAGCTGTCCCTCCTGTGGTTGTGCCCGCCATCTCTGGCTGGCGCTGACCTTCTTTACTTCAGCTTGCTCTTTGCTGCTAGATACACGGCTCCCTGACAACTCTTGCTAGGGTTTTGCTTCCCTCCTGCTCACATTTGTTTGTGGCTTTCAATCTCAGAGACCGTCACAACAACCTGTCTCCCCCAAAGGCTGCTTAGACATTCATCTATTTTTTCTGACTCCATTAAGCCCGATTCCCTTTTTTCTCTTCCATTCTTTGCCCTTATTTTTGCCCATGTAGAGAAGGAGAAAAAAAAAAATGGTGTTTGTTTCTTAAAACAACTCATCTGCTGCCTCCATTATTTTTCTCTTATCTGGTCTCTCTTCCACTCATCCCCTCCTCACTTTTTCCCTTAACTGGTGCTCTTCACATTGACAGCTCTCCCTATAGTCCTGCCTATTTATCTCCTCCCCCGGAGTCCAGCTGGCGGAGGTCAGTGTCCATGGCAGGCAGGATCTCCTGCCCACTCTCTGACTTGTCTCTGGCTGGAGCTGGAGTTGGGCCTGGGCCTGCTCGGCCAGGCTTTCAGCCATACCTCCTCCCACAATGGCAGGGCTGGGAGGGGTGGGGGTAGGTGGAGTAATGGGTCAGAGTCCAGTCTTGGCCATGTTGACACGGATGGCCAAGCCTCCCTGTCCAGCCAGAGCAGGACCAATGGTAGCTGGGGTGTGTGTGTGTGTGGGGGGAGGGGAGACGGGCAGAGTGGCTGGTGAAAGTGGCTGCCTCCTATCAAGAGTGGGTGTACTCAGATTCTAAACCCCTCCCCGGTCCATCTTATCCCTAATATTCATACCCAGCACATTTGCTAGGCTCTAAGATTCCTATTCGGCTTGTCCTGGCAGATAAAAGTTGAGGATTTCCAGATCTTAGTTTGTTTGTGGAGAGGGTTCACGGATCACAAATATCAAAAGGATCAGAAAGAAAGAGGCATGACCCTGGGCACCCAGCCCTCTTGGCTGCCCCACATTTCCCCCTCTCCCCCTGTTACCTGTCTCTGGTCCTTATGAGCCTTCCTCCTCATGACTTTGTTTTTCCATCCCAGGACAATGCCCTGGGGCAATTTCCCTGCAGAGAAGGGGCAGTTGTTTCGACTACCATCTGCACTTAACAGGTGATGGCCCTTGCCTTCTTTAGGCCACATCTCTCCTTATCTGTTGTTTCTGGGGCCCTGTTCCCCACCCCACCCTGTCCCAGCCCAGCTAGTGTTTTCCCCTACTGAGCAGGGCACGAGGAGCAGGAAGGCTGTCGTGGGTGCCAGCTCATCTCTGTTCCCCTCACAGGACAAGCTCTGACTCTGCCCTTCACACAAGCGTGATGAACCCCAGCCCTCAGGACACTTATCCAAGCCCTGCACCCCCCAGCGTCCTGCCGAGCCGCCGTGGAGGTAAGCAGCCATGTCCCAGGGTGAGGTCAAGCCCTGGAACTTTTGTCTAAAGGTAGGCAGGTGGGCACACAGTTAACTCCACCACACACAGCCACTCCATCCTTTGCAGGTTGTCTGGACGGCGAGATGGACTCCAAAGGTATGTGTTCCTCACCGCATTCGGTATGTGGGGGTACTGAATGCCAGAGAATTTCTGGGCTGGTGTTGGGGGCTTTGTTCAGAGCCAGGGAGGGGTCTCCTCCTGCCTGCATCTGATTCCTGTCCTGCCTTACTGCCTTCTCCAACCCTCTCATCACCAGTCTTTCTCTTTCAAGTCCCTGCTATTGAGGAGAACTTGCTAGATGATAAGCACTTGTTGAAACCATGGGATGCTAAGAAGGTAGGCATGGCCCACTGTCCCTCTTCTTTCCATGGAGCAGGTCTTCAGGGTTCTCCCCTGAGCTCTGTCCTCATCTGCCACATTCTTCCTTCTCTCCTCAGCTGTCCTCGTCCTCCTCTCGACCTCGGTCCTGTGAAGTCCCTGGAATTAAGTAAGTACTCTATATGAGGTCAGCTGAGGTAGGGAGGGCTGTAAAGGGAACTGTGGGCTGCTGGGCTCTGCTCTCTGCTGACCACTGCCCCCATTTACATCTTGTCTTCTTTCCCAGCATCTTCCCGTCTCCTGACCAGCCTGCCACCGTGCCTGTCCTCCCACCTGCCATGAACACGGGAGGCTCCCTACCTGACCTCACCAACCTGCACTTTCCCCCACCGCTGCCCACACCCCTGGACCCAGAGGAGACAACCTATCCCAGCCTGAGTGGGGGCAGCAGCACCTCCAATTTGACCCACACCATGACCCACCTGGGCATCAGCGGGGGCCTGGCCCTGGGCCCGGGCTACGATGCGCCAGGTGAGTGGCTGTCCTGGCTCTGTGTCCCTGGGGTGCTGTCTAGCTGGAGGGACAAAGGGGTGGGAAGCTCGAGCACCTGGGATTTTCCTGTGGCTGCCCACACCCCACCCTTCATCCGTCTCCTGCCAGTTTCCCTCATTGCAGTCGTCTGCCAGTGAGAGCTGGTGAGTGTGGCTGTTCCTCAAAAAAAGATGGAGAGCAGCCCCCAAGTGGGCAGTGCCAGTCTGATTGTCAGGGACAGAGCAGGGAGGACATTGTGTTGCCACTTTCATAGTCTGGTCACTGCTACCCATTCCAAGCAGAAAGGGGCCCAGTTCCCATCAGTAATGTTGGCATTTCTGGTTTTTTGTCTGTGCCTACAGGACTTCATTCACCTCTCAGCCACCCATCCTTGCAGTCTTCCCTAAGCAATCCCAACCTCCAGGCTTCCCTGAGCAGTCCTCAGCCCCAGCTCCAGGGCTCCCACAGTNTGGCATTTCTGGTTTTTTGTCTGTGCCTACAGGACTTCATTCACCTCTCAGCCACCCATCCTTGCAGTCTTCCCTAAGCAATCCCAACCTCCAGGCTTCCCTGAGCAGTCCTCAGCCCCAGCTCCAGGGCTCCCACAGTCACCCCTCACTGCCTGCCTCCTCCTTGGCCCGCCACGCACTGCCCAGCACCTCCCTGGGCCACCCCTCGCTCAGTGCCCCGGCCCTCTCCTCCTCCGCTTCCTCCTCTCCCGCTCCCTCTCCGGCACTGGCGGCCGCCCCTTACCCAGCGTCTGCCCCTGGGGCCCCCCCCCGCCACCGCCGTGTGCCCCTCAGTCCCCTGAGTTTGCCCGCGGGCCCAGCCGACGTCAGAAGGTCCCAACAGCAGCTGCCCAAACAGTTTTCGCCAACAATGTCACCCACCTTGTCTTCCATCACTCAGGTATGCGTGGCTGCCTTCCCTAATGTCTGTCTTCCCCTCCTTCCTTCTTCTGCCGAGTTCTCTCCCTCCCACCCTGCTTTCTTCCAGTACCTCTTCTCTTTCACTCCTGGTGTCATCAGACCCCATCCCCTCCATCCTCTACCAGTCCTACTTGGATCCATCTTGTTTCCTCTTGGCTTTAAGAATGCAAACCCTGGGGTTCAGCTTTCTACTTTCAAATCCTGGCCNTCCAGTACCTCTTCTCTTTCACTCCTGGTGTCATCAGACCCCATCCCCTCCATCCTCTACCAGTCCTACTTGGATCCATCTTGTTTCCTCTTGGCTTTAAGAATGCAAACCCTGGGGTTCAGCTTTCTACTTTCAAATCCTGGCCCCACCTCTTAGCAGCAGTCTCCTTCAATGTTTGTTTAACTCCTGTGAGCCTCAGCATCCTCATCTGTAAAGCCAGGCCAGCAGTGTAAGAATCAGAGGCAATCAAATGTGGGAAGCGCTCAGCACCATGTCCAGCCCAGCTGCACACTCACCAAATGACCGCTCATCCTTTCCCTTTTCTCTCTGTTTTTGGTTCCTGTCCTTCTTTTCTTGTCTGTCTTTTTTCTCCTGCCTCCATCCTGCCCCACTCCCTCTCCCATCTCCTCACTTTCCTTCTTGGATTTCATAGAGACTGTCAGGTGATGGATCCCAGTCCCTCTGTTTTACAGACGACGATGCTGGGGCCCAGAGAGAAAGTGACTTTCCCAAGTTTACACAGCATGTGAGGGAAGAGTTGGGACCAGAACCTCACATTCTTGGTTTAGGGCTTTCTCCTCGGTGCTGACGTTCTTAGCTCTTCCCCCCTTTCCTACCTTTCCCCTCTTTCCTGTTCTCCTTTCCCTCTGATGCTCTCCTTTCCCTCTCCTCCATTCTGGTTTCCCTTCCTCCTTTGTTGTTCTTCCCTGGAATGCGTGTTCTGTGTTCCATCTTTACGCAGGCCCCCTTTTCTGTAGGAAAGGCTAAGGCCAGGCCAGCAAGGGCTCTGCTCTCCTGGGACTTGGAGGGAGCCTAACTGCCAGCTCCTTTCACCCTCCTTCCTCTTGCAGTCCCTCTGGCCTCTTCAGGGCTTTAGAACAGTTGTCAAGGTCATTGTTGTATGGATCAGTAGCTTGTGAGGCATCTCACAGTAGTTGATTACGGATAGTAGAGTACCCCGGTTTAAGAATCGTTGACTCCTGGAGTGGATTCAGAATTATCCTTGTGTTAAGCTCATTCAGTCACTTGCATTCCGAGATGCTTTTCTGAGAGTAGTTGCACCTCAGCAATGCCCAATGGAACGCTTTTGGTTTTGTGTTGAGGAGGGTTGCAACTGAAGAGAGTGAGAAGCCCTGACAAAGTGTTCCTCTTAAGGGGCACACTGAGGGGTAAGCTTCTCCCTTTTTGCTTGCCTCTCCTCAGGGCGTCCCCCTGGATACCAGTAAGCTGCCCACCGACCAGCGGCTGCCTCCATACCCATACAGCCCCCCAAGTTTGGTTCTGCCCACCCAGCAACCCACCCCAAAGCCTCTGCAGCAGCCAGGGCTGNCTCCTCAGGGCGTCCCCCTGGATACCAGTAAGCTGCCCACCGACCAGCGGCTGCCTCCATACCCATACAGCCCCCCAAGTTTGGTTCTGCCCACCCAGCAACCCACCCCAAAGCCTCTGCAGCAGCCAGGGCTGCCCTCTCAGGCCTGCTCAGTGCAGCCCTCAGGGGGCCAGCCCCCAGGCAGGCAGCTGCAGTATGGGACACTGTACCCACCCAGCCCCAGTGAGCATGGGCAGCAGTCTTACCACCGGTCGATGAGTGACTTCAGCCTGGGGAACGTGAGTACCTGGGGCCCTAGCTCAGAAGCAGGGGAGGGGATGGAGGTGGGTCAAAAGAGCCTGAGTGGTGCTGAGGGGGGCACTCTGACCTGGAACTAGGTGGGGTGAGCCTTCTTCTCCCTAGGTAACACAGTCCCATCAGCCTGGGGCTCCTCTCGCCCTGCATTTGCCCCCCACTCCTGCCCCTCTGTCCCAGCTCCCTCCACGCAGCTTGCTCTTTGGTGACTGCCTCTCTGACCCATTGTCTTCCTGGCGCGTGCATGCCCTGTCCCAGTAGGTACGGGCCCTCACCTCCTCTGGGCCCGTGTTCTCTCTGTCGCTCTGCTTGTTGCCGTTTCCCTCTGTCTCTGCTTTTGTTCCCGCGGTGTGGGAGGTGAGGTGGGGTAGAGAGAGGTGTTTGAAGATTACTGGGCAAGGCGGGTGTGTGAGCAGTGCTCGGCAAAGCCAGGCAGCAACACCCTGCTCTGAAGCCCACTTACTCCAGGCTTGTCTGTGTGTCCATAGCTGGAGCAGTTCAACGTGGAGAACCCATCGACCAGCCTGGCGCTGGATCCCCCTGGCTTTCCCGAAGGGCCCGGCTTCTTAGGGGGTGAGGGACCAGTGAGTGGCCCCCAGGACCCTCACGCCCTCAACCACCAGAACGTAACCCACTGTTCGCGCCACGGCTCAGGGCCTAACATCATCCTCACAGGTGAGAGGTGTGGACAGTGACTGAGGATGGGAGGAGGGCGTGATATATTGGGTGGCGCAGCAGGAGACTGGGGGAGTGGGAGGGCGGTCTTGGAAGAGTTCATGAGGCGTGGGGGCCTCACTCGTCTCTTTCATCCAAACAGGAGATGCCTCCCCAGGTTTCTCCAAGGAGATTGCAGCGGCCCTGGCCGGAGTGCCGGGCTTCGAGGTGTCAGCAGCTGGGCTGGGGCTGGGGCTGGGGCTGGAGGAGGAGCTGCGCATGGAGCCACTGGGCCTGGAGGGGCTCAGCATGCTGAGCGACCCGTGCGCCCTGCTGCCTGACCCGGCTGTGGAGGACTCGTTCCGCAGTGACCGGCTGCAGTGAGCCCACCTCAGCGCCATCCATCTTCTCGGCCCCGTCCCTCGTCACTGTCCCTTTCCTCCCTTCCCCCTGGCCAGTAGAGATGCCACTCTCTGCCCCCAGATCCTCTTTCAGACATGAACGAAGGATCCCAAGAATGAGAAAAGGCAAGGGTTTTTTTTTCCAGGCAGCCTGAATTCTGCACAAAGGGGGGTCCTGGGGGAGCTCAAGGGAGGGTCTCAAGCACTTGTAACTTTGAACCGTCTGTCTGGAGGTCAGAGCCTGTTGGAAAGTGGGGGGTAGAGGGGAGCCCCGGAGGCAGGGCTCGTCCGGATGCCTAGGGGTGGGCAGTGCCAGCCCCTCCTCACCACTCTTCCCCTTACAGTGGAGGAGAGAGCCAGAGTGGATATTATTTTTTATTAAATATATTATATGTTAATAAAAAAATCCTATTAAATCCTTGCTGCGGTTGGCTCCTGTTTGGGATACAGCTGGGGATCAGGGGAGTTCTTGGGAACATGAGTCTTTTTGCCGGCTACACTTTTTTTTTTTTTTTTTTTTAATTTGGCTGTGCTGAGTCTTAGTTGCAGCATGTGGGATCTAGTTCCCTGATCAGGGATCAAACCTGGGCATTGGGAGCATGGTCTTACCCATTGGAACACCAGGGAAGTCCCCCATTATGCATTTTGAATCTTCTCAACACCATGTGGTTTGTAGAGGGGCCCCCAAAGCCTCAGAATTTGTACTCTGCACCTGACATAGGGCTTCAGGCTGGGTGTTGGCCCCGTGGCAGCACAGGTGCCTTCTCACCTGTCCAGGGCCTCGCTGTGGCATCGGGGGACAGGGGGTTTGCCTGTTGCTGCTCTTCCTCAAACTTGAGACCCTGGCAGAGTCAGGAGGTGAGAAGGTGGCTGCTGGTTGAGCTCTCAGCTCTGGATATTTCTGGTAGAATGACCCCACCTCTCCCCAAGCGTATCTGGCCTCAGTGCTAAGGCTTCCAAGGAGAGGATTTAAAAACCACTGAGGCCAGATAGTAAGCCGAGAGGACCTGGAAGTTCGATATGCCGGCCAGCCTCCGACCCAACGCTTCTCATTCTCATTCTGCCCCTCACTGTGCATGAATTCACTTCACCCTCCCACTCTTCACTCACTCATTCAGAGGCTTGAGTGCTGGCTAACCTGTCTTGATGGTTTCCTCTTTTTGGCTTGGGTTGCTAGTCCTCTGATCCTCTGAGCTTCTGCCCTCTTTCCCTCACACAGCACAGAATAGTGCCGCTCCTCCGTTACCTCTGCCTCTGCTACTTGCCCACAGCCCACGGTCCTGCCTTCTCCGCTTCCTCTTTCCAAAACTTGTCATTTTCAAAAATGAGAACTGAGAACTTCTGGCTTAGGCTGGAAGGGAATGCAGTGTGCCCTAAACCTGGAAGTAGGCGCAGCCATCTGGGTCTCCGCACACTAGACTTTCAGGGCCTTCACCCAGGCAGGCAAGCGACATCTGAGTAGGCTCGAGGGCGGGACGAGAGCGCGCCTCGGCCTTCAGGGGCCGCCTAGGGTCAGTGTCCGGCAATGGCTGGGTGGTGGGAAGCTCCCTGGGTGCAAGGGGCCCTCCCAGCCGCCAGGGGTCGCGCTGCAGGCGGNTGCACCCCTCCTGCTCCCGCGGGTCCCGAGCCTGAGCACCCCTCCCTCCCGCTCCGGTCACGCGGCGGCCGGCGCTGCTGCCGTCACGTCCCCGGCCGCCTGCGCGTCCGCTCCTCTCTGCCCTCCTGCTCCTTCCTCAGCCTTCTCCCGCTCGGCGCGCCCTTTGCCCTAACGCGAACTTCCCGCTGTCCGGTTCGTGGGCGCCGGCACCTGGAGTGGTGTCCCTGCCCCTTGCGTTCCCTAGGGAGAAAGGGCTGCCTTCCTGCAGGGCTCTTCCCTAGCTTGGTGAGGAGAGGCCCAGGTGCGCAGGTCCTGCCGATGGGAGCCACTCGCCCCTCAGCTGGTCTCACCTCGTGGCTCCTGCCTGCTGCTTGGGGCAGAGGGCATACGGCTCCCAGTCGCCTGCAGTGGACGAGGCACGAGGCTGGGTCCCAGAGCTAAATCAGGAGGCTGACGCTGACTCCTGGCTTCACCTCGCGGATGTGGAGACTAAATTTAGCTGGAGTTGGTGTATGTGTGAGTGACCAGAGGCCAGGTTAAGGAGAGCCAGCTTGGGTCCATGAGATTCCCTTGCCCCCTCTTTTCTGGGCAAGGGTGGGAGGTTAAGTAGGACTATACATCCTGAGCTGCGTCTACCTTGCGCCGGGTCCTTAGGCTAAAATTCCAACTTGGAATGATGCTGTGTTGGCACCTTCTGACAATACCCTCGCCCTGCACACCCCCACCAGCACCACACACACCCATAGGCTGACTTCCGCCGAGCTGCAGCTTCCCCTCCACTGTTTCAGGAAGTCACCTCCCTTCCCCTCTGAAGCAGCCCCCACGCCTCCAGTCCTCTGCTGCAAGCCACCCACCAAGCTGTTTCCCAGCTTCTGCACTCAGGGCACCCCGGGACCCTTCAGGCTTCTACTCCCGGGGGTTGGGCCATGGAGGCAGGTGAGAAGAGTTACTGAGAAGCCGCTGTGGGCCTGTTTCCGTCTCTGGGCTTCATGGAGGGCTTGGGGATGGTGGGGACTGTCTCCCACAGCTGATTTGGACCTAACTGAGGATACCTAAGGATCCTGGAGGTTGGAGGGCACTGATTTTTTTTTTTTTTTTGGTCAGGTTACTGAAGCTAGGTTAGGAAAAAGGACACTGGAGTCTGGTGAAAAGACACTTAAAGCCTGGGTTTTGTGGGTTCCTCATAAAAACCTAGAGTGGGCTCTTTAAGAATATTAGCTGGCTCATGAGATTCTTAGAATGTCAACTAGAGTAAGAAGGCCAGAAATCTATAAAAAGACTGTAATGTTGGCCTGATGTCACGGCCAGAATGAATGTCATTGTAGGCCATTACAGAAAAGATTGTGATCTCTGTTATGTTAGGGAGTGAAGAGAGCTGGTGTCTTTAAAAGGGATACAGAAACCATGTGATGTCAGAACTCAGAGCCTAGGTTAGCTGTGTGCAGTGGGTTCTTTGGAAAGAGGGCTGGTACCACCAAGAGGGAGGGTCTTGGTCTCTTTAAGGAGCTGCTGGTGGGCTGTTAGGGCCTGGTGATGTCACAGGCGGGAGAGTTCAGGATTGGCTGGCCACTGATTCTGCTTTTCCTTCAAAGTACTAGGAAGAGGAGGGAAGCAAAAGGGAGACTCCCTGGTGGCCGGTTGCCATGGCAACACAACCTTCCTTGCTTTATCTCTCCCCAACTTGACCGTTCCAGATGCAGTGAGTGAGGGGGGGGCCATGGCGGAGGAGCGGCCCCCCCGGCTGGTGGATTACTTCGTGATAGCTGGACTTGCAGGGAACGGAGCACCCATCCCTGAGGAAACGTGGATTCCTGAACCCAGTGGACCCCTGCGCCCTCCCCGGCCAGCTGAGCCCATCACAGATGTGGCAGTCATCGCTCGGGCGCTGGGCGAGGAGGTGCCCCAGGGCTACACATGCATCCAGGCTTCTGCTGGGGGCCACCCCTTGGAACTCAGCGCGGGGCTCCTAGGTGGAACTCAACCTGTCATCTGCTACCGGAGGGGGCGTGACAAGCCCCCCCTCGTTGAGCTGGGGTGTGTGCACCTCCCTACCCCTGCTGGCACCAGGGGAGGCTAGGAGATCTGGGGTGAGGCAAGGAGAGGTAGGAGTATGGGATGAGGGATGTTCAAGGGGAATGGGAAGAGAGTGGTCCTGAGGCCAGGGAGAAGAGCCTGAAGCTGTGTGTACTTAGGCCTCACGCAGATTTGGGTGCGTGTACTAGTGCTGCTACTTGCTAGCTCTGTGACCTTTGGCAGGTTATTGAGCCTCTCTGGGTCTATTTCCTCAGCTGTAATTTGGGGAAAATAATACCTCCTCATAGGGTAGTTGAGATGAAATTGAGATGAAACGAGATCATCCATATAAGGGACTTAGCACAGAGTCAGCAAATGGTAGCTTTTCTTCTTGGTATTAATGAGCGCTGAGAGCCATGGAAGGCCTGAGGTATTGTTACTGATCAAGAAGTAGAGCCTAGGGATTTCTCTGGTGGTTCAGGGACTAAGACTCAGTGCTCCCAGTGCCAGGGGCCTGGGTTCAATTCCTGGTCAGGGCACTAGATCCCACATGCCATAACTAAACATCCTGAGTGCTGCAACTAAGACCTGGAGCAGCCAAATAAATAAATATTAAAAAAAAAAATAGAGCCAAGGGCAGAGAGGGGCACAGGGTTTTGGAGGGCAGGTTCAGCATGAAGTGGGCCCTGGTGTCGGTGTTCAACTAGGCTGAGTAGGTAGGACTAGGAAGGCAGATCTAGCAAGATTGGGGGCTTTCTCCTCTGTTGTGGACTTCTGACATCCCTCTCTGTTCTCTGTGCCCAGGGTGTTGTATGAGGGGAAGGAACGTCCCAAGCCTGGCTTCCAAGTGCTAGATACGACACCCTACAGCCACTCAGCCAACCTGGCCCCTCCAGGCCCTGGGCACCCCCGCACCTACCTCACTTACCGGCGGGCAGCAGAGGGGGCAGGGCTACATGCCCTGGGCATTACTGACCTCTGCCTGGTACTGCCCAGCAAGGGCGAGGGCACTCCTCATACTTACTGCCGATTGCCCCGCAACCTCAACCCTGGCATGGTGAGTGGGGCCCTGGGCCAGGAGCCGAGACTCATGCCATCTCCATGTAAGGGGTGGACACTGGGCACACAGGGCATCCTAGGACCAAGGCCTCTAGCGGCGGGGGTGGGCCCAGAGGTGTGACACTGGTCTTGGGGGGCTGGGATTAACAGGCCTTCTAAAGACAAAGACCACTTAGGGGTGGTGGAGAAAATAACCCCCCAGCACCTTTGTTAGCTGTGTGTCTGCTTGTCTCTTGCCGATTTGGGGCAGTGGGGCCCAGCAGTGTACCTGTGCTACAAGGTGGGCCTGGCCAAGGCCAACACGCTGGTGTATGAGGCAGGTGAGTAGCCCCTGTCTCTGGTCCCTCGACCCTCTGCATCCCTCTGCCCTGGTGCCTCTCGGCGGGTACCTTCAGTGTCCACAGAACTCACCTCCCCTTTGCCACATGGCCCTTCTCTGGGATCCCCTGGTTCTTTCTCCCGGTGTCTGATGGACCCTACTCCTTTTGGGGACCCCCCACTGTGCCGGGGGTGCAGAGCTGCTGGGCCGCTACCCAGAGGAGGACAATGAGGCGTTCCCGCTGCCCGAGTCAGTGCCCGTCTTCTGCCTGCCCATGGGGGCCACTATCGAGTGCTGGCCTGCGCAGACCAAGTACCCCGTGCCCGTCTTCTCCACCTTTGTGCTCACGGGTGCAGCTGGTGATAAGGTGGGTGTGTGGAGTGTGGTCAGGGGTCTGGGCTCCGCGGGGCCCACCTGACTGCCCCTCTGCCCCTGCCAGGTGTACGGTGCTGCCCTGCAGTTCTACGAGGCCTTCCCGAGGGCCAGGCTGTCGGAGCGGCAAGCTCGGGCCCTGGGCCTGCTGAGCGCTGTGGAGCGGGGCCGGGCACTGGGGGGCCGTGCTGTGCGCAGCCGCCGCGCCATCGCTGTTCTGTCCCGCTGGCCTGCCTTCCCGGCCTTCCGCGCCTTCCTCACCTTCCTCTACCGCTACTCCGTCTCGGGACCCCACCGTCTGCCCCTGGAAGCGTGAGCATGGGGCTTCCCTGATGCTGGGAAGGGTTACGAGGCCAGGAGGAATGGAGGAGAGGACGATGGAGCTGGGGGGGCGGGGGCGCAGAGGAGTCGGGACAGGGCTGTAGGTGTGGCTGGAGAGCTGGTCCATTGCAGGAATGCCCCTGGCTGAAGGGGCGAGTGGGGCCCTGAAACCCAGGCTACACTTGCTTAGCCAAGTCCTGGCCAGGGCCTGTGCACACCCAGAGGGAATCTCTTCTGCTGTGCACCAGTGCTGTGCATGATGGCAGCTCCCGTGGCTGACAGCAGTCTTGAGGTAGAGCTCAGGGAGGAGCAAGGCCCCTGGGGACAGGCGGAGGAGAAGAGCAAAGGCGCTGAACGGACAGCCTGGAGCCTGCCTCTGACCGTGTCCCTCTCTCCCCTAGGCACATCTCCCACTTCATTCACAATGTTCCCTTCCCTTCCCCGCAGAGACCCCGCATCCTGGTGCAGGTGAGGGCTGGGGCTGGGGACAGAATTCTCCCCTGCGGGGGGCGAATGGGTAGGGGCTAGTCTTCACCATCCTGACTTGTGACCTGTGGCTCTTCTGCCTCTCAGATGTCTCCCTATGACAACCTGCTCCTCTGCCAGCCTGTATCCTCACCCCTGCCCCTCAGGTATATGCTCAGGTTGGGGGGCAGGGCTGTGATGACCAGGGGCAGGGTGGGTGCCAGGCACATGGACACTGGTGTGGAGGGCTGTGCAGGCTGGGCCCAGGTGGTGTCTGTGCCCAGCAATGAAGGAAGGGCCTCCTGCTGACTCTTCCCCCACCTGGGCATTGCCCCCAGTGGAGCCAGCTTCCTACAGCTGCTGCAGACCCTGGGCCCGGAGCTGGCCATCACGCTGCTGCTCGCTGTGCTCACGGAGCACAAGCTGCTAGTCCACTCGCTGCGGCCCGATCTGCTCACCAGTGTCTGCGAGGCCCTTGTCTCTGTGAGTGCCACTCTGCCCAGCCTGCCTTACCCAGAGTGTTCTTTCTTGTGCCCTAGTCCCTCCCTGGATTCTCCTTACTTTTCCTCTTTTGGGGAGGCTTCCTCAGTCTTATCCTTGGGCATGGCCTACAGGGTGTGCGGCTTCGGTCAGGAGCTTTTCTTTGGAGCTCAACTCCAACAGCTTCTCACAAGCACCACTGGTCAAGACCAGTGCCTCCTTTTCCGCTGCCTCCCTGCTCACTGGTTCTCATCCCCGATGCTTTAGATGATCTTCCCGCTGCACTGGCAGTGCCCCTACATTCCGCTGTGCCCATTGGTGCTGGCAGATGTGCTGAGTGCCCCTGTGCCCTTCATCGTGGGTATCCACTCCAGCTACTTCGATCTGCATGACCCACCTGTGGATGTCATCTGTGTGGATCTTGATACCAACACGCTCTTCCAGTAAGAGGACTGCATCTTCTCTGGGAGTTTCGAGGATGGGAGCAGAAGAGGGCTGGTCAAAGGAGCCTCAGGGAAAACGAGAAACCCCATCACCCTTTCTTCCTTCTGTTTATCTTACAGGACTGAGGAGAAGAAGCCCCTCTCCCCTCGGACCCTGCCCCGCAGACCCTACAAGGTTCTGCTGGCCACACTGACACACCTCTACCAGCAGCTGGACCAGAGTGAGGAGCCTGGGGGGGAGGCCAGAAACCATTATTGACCTTTAACCTCTAGTCTGGGGAGACTTGTGGAGAGCTGGACCTTACCTGGGGAGGTTAGAACTAGGCTTTCATTGGGTGGGAGTGAGAGGAATTCAAGTTCCAGTTTAAGTTAGAGGCGAAGGCATATGTCACATTAATATTCCTGAATATGTCAGAAAGGTTGAGCTTGCCACTGGGGAGGCTTGCAACTGTTACCTAAAGGTAACTTTTAGTTACTGTTGGCACAAGGTCTGTTAGGAGCTGGCAGTGGTGGGGCAGCAGGTGGTAGGGTTGCAACCTGACTTCTGTGGAGAGCAGGGTTGAGCAAGCCCTATGGGTGCTGGCCCTGATGCTCAGGCTGCCCTGGTCCCCAGCGTATACTGGCCCCGAGGAGGAGGCCTCCCTGGAATTCCTGCTGACGGACTATGAGGCAGTGTGTGGCCGCCGGGCCCGGCTAGAGCGCGAGGTCCAGGGAGCCTTCCTCCGCTTCATGGCCTGCCTGCTCAAGGGCTACCGAGACTTCTTGCGCCCACTCACCCAGGCCCCCTCTGAGGGGTCTCGCGATGTCGACAACCTCTTCTTCCTGCAAGGTAAAGGCGACCTGTCCCTGCTTGGGGAAGGTATCGTGGGACGGGTGATCAGGGACTGGGCTCTGTGGGGAAGTCACGGGGCGTGCGGAGTCACACAGTTGCTTGTTTCTAAACTCAGCTGGCATTTTTGTGGTCACCAGCTTTGAGCCATGTGCTCTTCTGGGCCTGGTGAGGGGATAAGGGTACAAAGATGAATCAGCTGCGGCACCGGCCTCTGGGAAGCCCAGGGCTCGGTGGGAACACACTGACACCTGTGGTGAGCCAGCCCAAGGGCAAAACTCTCCTCTTGGTGACTCCCCAGTCTGAGGCCCTCGAGGCCCACAGATAAAAGGGAAGGATGCCATGGGACCATGGTGCTGGGGCAGCTGAGCTGGTCAGCTTGGTGGGTAGGGCCAGAGAGGCCAGAGAGGATGGCCCCTTTTATGCCCTTGGATGCCAAGTTGGCGGGGAGCCAAGACAAGGGTTCAGAAGCGGGTGGCTGTGGAACCCCCAGTGACTACCCTCTTGGCCCCCTTCTCACCCATCAGGCTTCCTCAAGTCCCGAGAACGTTCCAGCCACAAGCTGTACTCCCAGCTGCTACACACACAGATGTTCTCCCAGTTCATCGAGGAATGCTCCTTTGGCTCTGCTCGGCACGCTGCCCTCGAATTCTTTGACTCTTGTGTCGACAAGGTATTGGGATCACCCCTTCTTTTTGTGCCCTCTGCTCCGCTCTCAGCTCTGTCACCCCAGATATAAACACTGTCTCACACGTGGTGAGGCTAGTGCCCCCGTGCAGCGCACACGACTGGCCTCATAGACACACTGTCTTCCTGCCCCTCCCTCGTCCCCTGGCTGTGTCTCCAGGGCCCTGACAGAGTCTGGGCCCATTACCTGCTTCCCCGTGGCTGTGCCTTCCCGGGAGATGCCGTCTTCTGGACCCCTGGCCTTGCTCTGTGCCCACAGTCTGGATGTCCCCTTTCTTACCATCCTGTTTCAGGTCCACCCAGAGCAGGAGAAGCCTGAGCCCACGCCCCTGGTGGAGCTGGAGGAGCTATCGGGCAGTGAGCTCACCGTGTTTATCACGCCTCCCGAAGAGCCCCCAGCGCCAGAGGGCAGTGAATCCACTCCCCAGTACTGGTGAGCGCCTCCCGCC
Source organism: Neotragus pygmaeus (assembly GCA_006410875.1). Classification (NCBI taxonomy): domain Eukaryota; kingdom Metazoa; phylum Chordata; class Mammalia; order Artiodactyla; family Bovidae; genus Neotragus; species Neotragus pygmaeus. Next base: position 99,646 of record SJYV01010428.1, on the reverse strand, counting down.
CCCTCTCTTGCTCTGAGGCCCGATCAGCTGACTCAGTACCAACTGCTCCCCGTATGGCCTCTCTCCGCCCCTCCAGTTATGATGGGTTCCCCGAGCTACGGGCTGAGCTGTTCGAGTCTCCTCAAGAACAAGCCGGGGCTCTGCCTGTGCCAGGCCCATCCCGCAGTGCCCCCAGCAGTCCTGCCCCTCGCCGTACCAAACAGGTAACCAGCAGGTGGGCCCCTTAGAGGCATCTGACTCAGGCCAAGGACTGCTGCTTCAGTTTCTTCATCTGTAAAATGGGTATAATAGTACTTATCCCATAAAGTTGTTGGGAGGTTTCAACATGTCTGGCACAAAAAAGAAACACGAACCATCACTGTTGTTACCATTGTCGTCGTCCTCATCTTCATTTTCTGAGGATTCCGGAAATCCCAGGGCTTGCTGCCTCTCCCAGGACACCTGCCCACACTCAAGCTAAGCATCTGTGCTTGGGAATCCAGGGCTGTGAGCACTGTCCCTGCCACCCCCTCAGCACACAGACCCTTTCTCAGGGTGGGTGCTGCTTCTCCCACAGTTTCAAGACCTGCCCTGGCATCATTCTCACCCAGGTGTGTCCCCCGCCCTCTTTAGGAGATGAAGGTGGCGCAGCGGATGGCACAGAAGTCAGCAGCTGTGCCTGAGCTGTGGGCCCGGTGCCTGCTGGGCCACTGCTACGGGCTGTGGTTCCTGTGTCTACCTGCCTACGTGCGCTCGGCGCCCTCTCGGGCGCGGGCACTGCAGACGGCCTACCAGGTGCTGCGCCAGATGGAGAGCCGCAAGGTGGTGCTGCCTGACGAGGTGGGTGCCCGGGCCCAGTCCCGGGGGCTGGTGCAGCCCTGGGGGCTGCAGCCAACGGGGAGCGCGGGCCCAAGTCCAGGAGCTAGGCAGGTCCTCTGTCACATGCACTGGATTAGTGAGTGTGTTCAGGATGTCGCAGCGGGGACTGCAGGGTGGCAGGGTCCGCCGGAAGGGAGGTGGCTCTGTGAGGCCTGGGGAGGCTGGAGGTGGGCGCTCACCGAGGCTTGAGGACTGGGGCTGAGAGCGCGCCCACTCTCATCCCGCGTGTCTTTGGCCCAGGTGTGCTACCGCGTGCTGATGCAGCTGTGCTCGCACTACGGGCAGCCTGTGCTGTCCGTACGGGTCATGCTGGACATGCGGCGGGCGGGCATCGTGCCCAACACCATCACCTACGGCTACTATAACAAGGTGCCCAGTCACTCGCCTTTGGGGTGGGTAGTGGATGGTGGCAGCGGTGTGTGGGGCGGGTGCTGTTCCCCGACACCCGTGGCTTTCCCCTCCCTGTGGAGATTGGGCCCGTACAGCCCAACAAGGTCCTGCAGCCACTGTCCCACAGAGCTCCTCCAGTGCCTCAGCACCTGGGCTGCTTTGAGTCTCACCCTCAGCAGTCCTGGCAAGCAGGTTAGGAAAGTACTGCCACCTCCCAGGAATAGCTGATCGTGGGAGCCAGTATGCCAGGCTCTGCTCCAAAGACAGCATCCACGTAAAACCATCTTACCTTTCCCACAGCTCCTTGAAGTGGAACGATTATCATCCCCATCTTACAGATGAGGCCATGAGGTTGCAGGGGGTTAGTAACTTGTCTGAGGTACCATAGTAGGTTAAGGAGTTAGGACACACACAGGCATATCGTTTCCTGAATCCTGGCCCTTCACCATGACACTAAACTATTTCCTGTTTTTTAGATGAGGAAACTAATGGCCAAAATAAATGAACTGATTTCTTCAAAGCCCACAGTTTATAAACAGCAGTCTGCAGACAGGTTGTCTCCACCGTTTCTGTCTTCCTCCAGAACCCCTCAGGGTGGCCACCACCAGCTCTCTGTTCTGGGCTCTTGTTCCTGGCTGAGCCCTTGGCAGGACAATCATAGGCAGGATGTCTGGAGGGAAAGGTGGTCGCTGGGCCCCCAGGTCAGGCAGTCAGCATCTAGTTGAGGCCCAGGTAGGGAGACAGGTCTTCTGCATGGGTGAACACTGTGCTTGGCAGGCTGTGCTGGAAAGCAAGTGGCCGTCTGGCACACCAGGTGGGCGCCTGCGCTGGGCCAAGCTCCGGAACGTGGTCCTGGGGGCTGCTCAGTTCCGCCAGCCCTTGCGAGAACAGCGGCAGCGGCAGCAGAAGCAGGAGGAGGTGGAGACAGCAGCTCAAGAGGCAGGCAGCTTGCAGACAGGTGGGTAGGGCCTGGTGACACGGGCGGGGACAGGCATGGAGAGCTTGGCTGGTCCAGTGGCTGACAGTGCGCCGAGGATGGGTAGACTACACTTGCCAGCCAACCAAAGACAAGAGATCCTGCCTGGGAGAAGCCTTGCAGACCCAGGTCCCCGCGAGGAGCTCTGTTTTGGAGCTGGGGGCCAGGTTTCCAGCTGGCTGTCTTCTGACCCCTCCCTGCCATCTGCAGAGCCCTATTTGGAGCGCCCCTCTCCTACCCGCCCCCTTCAGCGCCAGACTACCTGGGCTGGGCGAAGCCTGCGGGACCCTGCCTCACCTATGGGGCGCCTGGTGAAGAGCGGCAGCCTGGGTAGTGCCCGAGGGGCACAGCCCACCGTGGAGGCTGGTGTGGCCCACAGTGAGTGCCCTCATCCCACACCCCACCCCTCGGCCCATCAGCGTCCCTAACCACTTGTCAGGTGGAGGGGTGGTGCTCTGTAGCAGGTTCTGTAGCCTCTGGGGGAATCTTGCCCAGACTCTCATCATGGTGGGCGCTGTGGTGCCAGATTGCATAGCCAGGAATTGTGTTTACTTGGGTCCCAAGGAGGGCCTGGACTCCATCTTCCCTGATTCTTTTCTGCCTTACAGTGATAGAGGCCTTGGGGGTCCTGGAACCCCGGGGATCACCCATACCCTGGCATGATGGAAGCCTCTCAGACCTGAGCCTGACCGGGGAAGAGTCGGCACCTGGAGGCAGCCCAGGGGACTCAGGCTCAGCCCTGAGCACCCAGTCCACTGAAACCCTGGAAGGGCCAAGTGGGCAGGTGCCCAAGGCTGGTGGGCGTCAGGATGAGGCCAGCACCCCCCGGAGAGGGCTGGGTGCCCGCCTCCAACAGCTACTCACTCCTTCTCGCCGCTCCCCGACCTCTCGTGCCCCCCCGTCTGAGCTGCCCCCTGACCTGCCTCCCTCAGCCCGTCGCAGCCCCATGGACAGCCTTCTGCGCCCCCGGGAGCGCCCTGGATCCACTGCATCCGAGGTGACCACGAAGGGCAGGCTCCAGACACTTCGGCACTTGCAGGCCTGGGGAGGGGCTGCGAATTCGCAGTGCCCAGAAGTGGGCCTTGAAGGGTGGCTGAGCCAGCTTCCTGGATAAAGAGCAGCATGGGGTTGGCTGACCATGCTTTCTCTCATAATGGCAGAGCTCAGCCTCTCTGGGCAGTGAGTGGGACCTCTCAGAATCTTCTCTCAGCAGCGTGAGCCTTCGGCGTTCCTCAGAGCGTCTCAGTGACACCCCTGGATCCTTCCAGCCACCTTCCCTGGAAGTGAGGATAACCCCTCCCACACAGACTGCTGGAGCCCACATATATACCACACCCAAGGCACCCTGTCAGAGGCAGGGGCTGGCGGGAGGCGGGAGGACGCTGGGCTGGGCTGTGGAGGTTCGAGCCTGGGTAAGGAGCAGGGGCTCTGGAGCCCTGACGCCAAAAGGGGCCTGCTTCCTGGGGACTTTCGCCCACAGATTCTGCTGTCTAGCTGCTCGCTGTGCCGCGCCTGTGACTCCCTGGTGTATGATGAGGAGATCATGGCTGGCTGGGCGCCGGACGACTCCAACCTCAACACCACCTGTCCGTTCTGCGCCTGCCCCTTTGTGCCCCTGCTCAGCGTCCAGACCCTTGATTCCCGACCCAGGTGCCCAAAACCGGGCAGGGGCTGCGGGTGCGGCAGGGCGGCAGAGGCCTGAGGGCTGACCTTCCCGCCATCTCCTTGCAGTGCCCCCAGCCCTAAGCCTGCCCCTGCTGGTGCCAGTGGCAGCAGCGACGCTCCTGTCCCCGGGGGCCCAGGCCCTGTGCTCAGTGACCGCAGGCTTTGCCTAGCCCTGGATGAGCCACAGCTCTGCAACGGGCACATGGGGGTAAGGGCTGGGTCAGAGCCCAGCTGAGTGTGTATGTGTGTGTGCTGCCCTGTGGGTTGCCCCAGTGACGCTGAGGAGAGATGGGTACAGAGGGCAAGGGGCGTCCAGAAGCTGCTGGACGTGGCGGCTCAGTGGGAAGCAGGGCTCTGAGGATGGGGCTGTGGTACATGCCCTCCCCTGCCCTCCCGCTTTGTGCCTGACAGAGTGCCTCCCGGCGTGTTGAGAGTGGGGCGTGGGCGTATCTCAGCCCCCTTGTGCTACGGAAGGAGCTGGAGTCACTGGTCGAGAATGAGGGCAGTGAGGTGCTGGCATTGCCTGAGTTGCCTGCTGCTCACCCCATCATCTTCTGGAACCTTCTGTGGTATTTCCAGCGGCTGCGCCTGCCCAGCATTCTGCCGTGCTTGGTGCTGGCCTCCTGTGATGGGCCCCCGCCCCCCCAGGTCGGTGCGCGGAAACAGGCCCCGCCCCCTCATCTCCTAGCTCTGTTTCTCAGTCCTCTGTGTCCTTGGCGCTATAGGCAGAGCACAGGTTTGGAGTCGCTTATACCTGCTTGACTCCTGGCCATTTCACTCCACTTCTCTGAGCTTCAGTTTTCTCACCTGTAAGGTGGCATAACTGCCCCCTCTCTGGGCTGTTGTTAGGCACCTAGTGTAGTGCCTGTTACCCCAATAC
>SJYV01010428.1:60540-94777 GCA_006410875.1 Neotragus pygmaeus | reverse complement strand
CTCCTTGCAGTGCCCCCAGCCCTAAGCCTGCCCCTGCTGGTGCCAGTGGCAGCAGCGACGCTCCTGTCCCCGGGGGCCCAGGCCCTGTGCTCAGTGACCGCAGGCTTTGCCTAGCCCTGGATGAGCCACAGCTCTGCAACGGGCACATGGGGGTAAGGGCTGGGTCAGAGCCCAGCTGAGTGTGTATGTGTGTGTGCTGCCCTGTGGGTTGCCCCAGTGACGCTGAGGAGAGATGGGTACAGAGGGCAAGGGGCGTCCAGAAGCTGCTGGACGTGGCGGCTCAGTGGGAAGCAGGGCTCTGAGGATGGGGCTGTGGTACATGCCCTCCCCTGCCCTCCCGCTTTGTGCCTGACAGAGTGCCTCCCGGCGTGTTGAGAGTGGGGCGTGGGCGTATCTCAGCCCCCTTGTGCTACGGAAGGAGCTGGAGTCACTGGTCGAGAATGAGGGCAGTGAGGTGCTGGCATTGCCTGAGTTGCCTGCTGCTCACCCCATCATCTTCTGGAACCTTCTGTGGTATTTCCAGCGGCTGCGCCTGCCCAGCATTCTGCCGTGCTTGGTGCTGGCCTCCTGTGATGGGCCCCCGCCCCCCCAGGTCGGTGCGCGGAAACAGGCCCCGCCCCCTCGTCTCCTAGCTCTGTTTCTCAGTCCTCTGTGTCCTTGGCGCTATAGGCAGAGCACAGGTTTGGAGTCGCTTATACCTGCTTGACTCCTGGCCATTTCACTCCACTTCTCTGAGCTTCAGTTTTCTCACCTGTAAGGTGGCATAACTGCCCCCTCTCTGGGCTGTTGTTAGGCACCTAGTGTAGTGCCTGTTACCCCAATACAAATTCATTAATGTTCGTCTACCCATCACTCCATTGATTGCACCAATATTTATTGGGCACTTTTTAGGTTCCAGGCAGAATTTTAGGCACTAGGGATGTAGCAGATTACAAAACAAAGTCCTTGCTCTCAGAGAACTTGTATTCCCATGGGGAACAAGAGTTTCTCTCTTCTCTTTAGCTGTGCCCTGTAATGTCCCTGTCCCTGGGAATAGCACCTGTCCGTTTCCCGTCCTCTGCCTCCCACGCCATGAGCCTGTCTCCTTTATCTTGGCTCCCTGCAGGCCCCAGCTCCTTGGATAATGCCTGATTCAGCATCCGTGCAGGTGCGGCTGCTGTGGGATGTCCTGACCCCTGATCCCGATAGCTGCCCACCTCTCTATGTACTCTGGAGGGTCCACAGTGAGTCTCATATTTGGCCCAGAATGGGAAGGAGTAGGTCCCATGCTTAGAAAGCTCAATAATCTTGGTGACCTTCTTTTCTTCCACCCAGGCCAGATCCCACAGCGGGTGGTATGGCCAGGTCCAGTACCTGCATCCCTTAGCCTGGCGTTGTTGGAATCGGTGCTGCGCCACGTCGGTCTCAATGAGGTGCACAAGGCTATAGGGCTCCTGCTGGAAACTCTGGGGCCCCCTCCCACTGGCCTGCACCTGCAAAGGTATCATGTTCCCATCTGAGAGGTCCTGGGTCTGTCGGGGCTCCTTCCCGCCTTATCTCACTCACACCCTTTTGACTCCACTCCAGGGGCATCTACCGTGAGATCTTATTCCTGACATTGGCTGCTCTGGGAAAGGACCACATGGATATAGGTGAGGGAGCAGGCAGGGGGCTGAGGGGTTTAGATCTAGGGCCAGGTGTGGGACGCTGGGGATTGACCTAACATACTGACCTACCTCCACCCTCTTCCCTAGTGGCCTTCGACAAGAAGTACAAATCCGCCTTTAACAAGCTGGCCAGCAGCATGGGCAAGGAGGAGCTGAGGCAGCGGCGGGCACAGATGCCTACGCCAAAGGCCATTGATTGTCGGAAATGTTTCGGAGCGCCTCTGGAATGCTAGGGACCCTTAAGCTTCCTTCTCCAGTCTGGGCTGAGGAGGTGAGGGAGGAAGGATTCTAGAGAGAACCTGTTTCTCTGTTTCTTTCCTAGAGGAGTTGGGAATAGGCTAGGAAGCAATGCCCAGCCATAGGCTCTGAGTAGGGGCAGTGGGACCCACTATTACCAAAAGTCACAATTTCCCATCTCCAGCCTGCCCTCTATGCTCATGCTGATGTTGGAGGAGGCCTGGGGGTAGCTGGCACACCTCTGTTCCACCCCATCCTATACCAGGAACTCCCCTCCAGGGTACCCACAGATCTGCACTGCCCTGGCCATTTTATAAGTTTTTGTTTTAAAAAACAACTGGAAAGATATACAGCTACTGAGCCTTTGCCCTGAACGGGAGGGAGGGATGTAATTTCCCACCAGAGATGGTCCCTTTCCCCTAGAATTGCCGAAGGAGCCTAAGGCTCTCTATGCCTTTCTACCTTAGTGTTTGTATTTTAAGTTATTTATTCTGGAGCCACAGCCCCTTTGCTTAGGAGGTTCTTATGGACAGTAAGAGAGAGAAGGGAAATGGGGCTCCATGGTCCAGTGGTTTGTAGCTCCTTGAAAGTCAGGAGTTAGAAGCTAGAGGAGTCCCAAGCTCCCCTTAGGAAAAATTGGTGCCCCTCTAGTCCTCATCCTTCTTGTCCACTCCATCTTGGGGAATGCCTCACACACCCAAGACCCTGACTGTGCAATAAGGATTGTTCCTTGTGAAGTTTTGTTGGATGTAAATATAGTAAAAGCTGCTTCTGTCTTTTTTCTTCTGCCTCCTGTTTTCTGGGATAAAGGTTGGAGGATACCGCTGTTTTTCTCCTGGCTGCACCTCCTTCTCTCCACCTTGCTGCCTTTGGGCACACACTACTTTCCCTGACCAGGTCTGGTGCTGGTCCCTTGGGGCACAGGGAGTCTCAGAGCAGGAGAGGGGTGAATCCGGTGCTGGCTATGGTGGTGCCAGTCTGTGTGATACTTCCGGCCCTTCCACACAATCACCTCCTTGTCCCTCATCTGTACCCCACACAAAGGCTCCATTCTCTGGGGGCCCTGAGCTCATCACTGCCTTCTTTCCTCTCCCCCATATTCCCCCTCCCAACTTCTCCAGTACCTCCACAGGGATGACAACCCTCTCCCCAGTTACTGGTGTTGGCCATGCTCACACATCCTGGGAGCTGCTCTGACTGCAGGCGGCACTCTTCCAACCAGGGTCTCAGCCTGGGGACGGCACTAGGAGTACAAGAGCAAGGATTAAGGAGCTCACTACATGTGGGCATCAGGCAGCCAGGCACTACTTTTCTAATCCTTTTGGCCCCACTTGGAGTTCTCCCTTTTTTTCCTATATAATGAAATAAACACAGGAAACAACTCCTAACAGAGCTGCAAAATCAATTACCAAAGGGAATTAACCAGCAAACAAAAAGGCCTTGGGGAAGGAGTGCCAGTGGAGGAAAAAACTTACATGAGCCTCTAGTGCAAATTCCTGGGGGTGGATATCAGTGGATGAAGACAGCAGTGCTACTGAATTCTGGGACCCTCAGGCCAGAGGATGCTTTCCCATCCTGTCTGGAGCACTGTCCTAAAGGAGCTGCAAAGGAAAGGAGGAGGGGCTTAGGAAATGCCATCTGTTTTTGTCAGGGACTACTAGAAGATGACTTCTTCAAAGGGGAACCTTCACATCGCCCCAGGTTCTGATTAGATCTCACTACCTAGGGTCTAACTTTCCCTGTATCATCCCTAACAACCTGCAAGGGAGCAACTGCCTTCCTGAAAGCATAAGTTTCTGGTGAGCGTAGCATGCCCAGCCATGCACTGAACTGTCTGGAATTACAGAGAGAATTTTAGGGCTCAGTCCCTACCTTACTAGAGCATGCAGTCTTCCTGATCTAGAGTGCCTCCCAGGCTACGCTTCTCATTTTTGGGCTTCCTCAAGAGGCCTATAGTCAGATGGGTGGAATTACAGAATTCTTGAACCACAAGGGTATCTCGGAATTCCAACAGCCAAGTACTCACCATAACATGACATCTCTGACCTGTGGCCTTGGGGAACTGAATGAGGGGAATGATATATCCAAATTACCTGGTCCCAATTCCTCTTCCCTCACTTTAGAGTGTGTAGGCTTCAGTATGACAAATTTTAGTTAAATCTTGTCTCTGGCACTTGCTAATTTTATTACATCAGACAAGTTACTTAACTGCTTGTGCCTCAGTTTTTCCTCATCTGCGAACTAGGGAGGGGTTGATTAAAGACTAATTTTGAAATCTAGATAAAGTGCTAAGCACACTCAATAAACATTCGCTCCAAAAAGAAAACGAACAGGTAGAGCCTGCATAGGACAAAGGACATGCCCGCTACTCAGCGGCCTTGCTTACTTGTCTTTCTTGGAGATTGATCACTCTAGATTGAAAGTTGCCCCACCACGGCCTGATTTTAATTTTGTTGACAGGTATTTTCTCAGGCCTCACTAGTATCTTCAGACTATCAGTCTTATATCTTCCACCACTGTGTTTCTCTTGTATCATCGCAGCCCTTGAAGAATGGCCCTTCAGACAGCACAGAAAGGACTGAACTGATAATGGACGAAGCAACAGGTTAGGGAAAAGGGCCAGTACTTTCCACAAGGGCAGTGACTGCATCCCATGTACTGCTCTATGCCCAGCACAAAGAATGTCTAATCACATAACAGGTCCTCTATCATGTGTGAAATAACCAAACCAATGAAGGTGTCAAAATGAGTGGGGGAGTGGTGAAATAATTTTCAGTGTAGTATAAGGCAGGTACTACAGATAGAATAACGACCAAAACTGAATTTTGAACTAAGAGGGTGAAATTGTTGGAAAAGCAAGGAAAACTCTCACAATAGTTACTATTAGGTTTATGGAGTATTTACTAAGTCCTTGGCACTGTCCTGAGCATTTAAAATGTACTATTTTATAATCCTCACAATTACCCTATGAACTAGGTACTCATCAATCATTCCCATTTTAAGGATAGGGAAACTAGAGCGTAGAGAATAGACGTTAAGTAACTTGCACTCAAGTCACACAACTGGTGAGAGATCCAAACACAGGCAGTCAGATTCCAGAGACTATATTCTTTATCTGGACACTACTACAACGAAAAAGAACGTGCTTTACCTGCTTTTGTACATTTTTGTGTGTCCAGGGTCCACCTGTCGTTTTGTGCCCATGTCCTTCATTAGTTTCATTTCCATTGCACAGCGTGACTTCTAAATGACTTGAAATCTAGTACTTCTGGAGCCAGTTATTTCTGAGTTTGCCCGAACTTTGCAAGCTCCCTTAGCCTCTCTGAACCCATTTCTGGATCTACTGGCTTCAAATTTCAGCTCTGCCACTTATATGTAACTCTAGGCAAACCATTTTATTTGTAGCTCATTTCCTTAATCTGTATAATGGGGCTAACAGTATCTACCTCACTGAGTTACAAGGAATACATAATCCATGGAAAGCTCTTAAAAAAAATAAGAATGCACATACAGCACAGTGCCTCAGTCTCTGCCCAAAACGTTAGCTATTACCATTCCTTTAACACAGTGACTCTGATACTTGGTACCTCAGATGCTCAAGAACAATACTTATAGTACGTGTTCGAAAAACGCTGGGTTCAGGCGCTCCTAACTGCTTTGGGGAAGTAGGGAGGCTAGCAGGAGTTGGGCCTTGAGTTGATTAGGTGCAGTCGGTGGAGTGGGAGGCTGTTTCCCTCACTGTGAACCTGATCAGACCAGAGATCCGGAGAAAAGGAGCTGCGAGCGCTCTGCGCGGCGTAATTTCTCAGCAATCTGGCTAGCTATCTTTTTTCCCCCAGTCGTGGTTCAGTCACGACAGGACCGTGCTGGGGTACAATGAAGACCAGGAAGCTCAAGGCCTTTGGCAGACGGAGACAGGCCACACCCCAAACAGACTGCAAGGCCCGAGCGCCTCAAGCTACTGCTATCGTGAAATTCCTGGATTCTGTCGCGATAAAACACCACCCAACGCAGACCCCACCGCCGTTCGCCAGTCTCCATCTTTAGAATTGGAAGAATGAGAGCAGGCCAAAGGGGAATCCCGGTTTGGGGATACTGGGGTACGGCGGCTGCCTGGGGACCAAAACGTCTCTAAGGTAAAGTTGCAGCCTGAAGCGATTTTTTGACCCCCGACACTTAATGGGCTGCTGAAGACCCGGATGTGTCTGGGACTGGCCGAGGTACCCATTAACGCGCCCCCGCTAGACCATCCCCCTCCTCCCTTTAGGATTGGGTCTTACGTACACCAGTCATCACTTCTCCAGCCACTCACTCGTCAAGGGTGGGGTGTAGCCCCGAGAGCCCGTCTCCTATTGGTATGGCCGAGAAGAGAAGGGCGGGGAGGCCGGCTCAGGTCGCCCAATGGGCGTCGTGGCGTGTGGAGAAGGCGGAGCCGAGGTGCTTGGCAGCTGCCCAATCAGCGTCCTTGTTTGTGTGGTGCCGCCGCCGCCGGTGCAGCCGCCGCCGCCGCCGCTGCCCCCGTCTGTAGGTTACANGAGTTCCAGAAAAACATCTACTTCTGCTTTATTGACTACGCCAAAGCCTTTGACTGTGTAGATCACAACAGACTGGGAAATTCTTCAAGAGATGAGAATACCAGACCACCTGATATGCCTCCTGAGAAATCTGTATGCAGGTCAAAAAGCAACAGAAATGTACATAGAACAACAGATGGTTCCAAATAGGGAAAGAATACATCAAAGTTGTATATTGTCAATCTGCTTATTTAACTTATATGAAGAATGTATCATGCGAAATGCCAGGCTGAATGAAGAACAAGCTGGCCAAACATCAAGACTGCCAGGAGAAATATCAATAACCTCAGATACACAGATGACACCACACTTATGGCAGAAAGCAAAGAGGAACTAAAGAGCCTCTTGATGAAAGTGAAAGAGGGAAATGAAAAAGTAAGCTTAAAACTCAACATTGAGAAAACGAAGATCATGGCATCTGGTCCCATCACTTCATGGCAAATAGATGAGGAAATAATAGAAACAGTAAGAGACTTTATTTTAGGGAGCTCCAAAATCACTGCAGATGGTGACTGAAGCCATGAAATTTAAAGATGCTTGCTCCTTGCAAGAAAAGCTATGACCAACCTGGACAGCATATTAAAAAGCAGAGACATTACTCTGCCAACAACAGTCCGTCTAGTCAAAGCTATAGTTTCTNTCCAAAATCACTGCAGATGGTGACTGAAGCCATGAAATTTAAAGATGCTTGCTCCTTGCAAGAAAAGCTATGACCAACCTGGACAGCATATTAAAAAGCAGAGACATTACTCTGCCAACAACGGTCCGTCTAGTCAAAGCAATAGTTTCTCCAGTAGACATGTAAGGATGTGAGAGTTGGATTATAAAGAAAGCTGAGTGCCGAAGAATTGATGCTTTTGAACTGTGGTGTTGGAGAAGACTCTTGAGAGCCCCTTGGACTGCAAGGAGATCCAACCAGTCCCTCATAAAGGAAATCAGTCCTGAATATTCATTGGAAGGGCGAATGCTGAATTTGAAACTCCAACATTTTGGCCACCTGATGCAAAGAACCAACTCACTGGAAAAGACCCTGATGTTGGGAAAGATTAAAGGCGGGAAGAGAAGGAGATGACAGAGGATGAGATGGTTGGATCGCATCACCGACTCAATGAACATGAATTTGAGCAAGCTCCGGGAGTTGGTGATGAACAGGGAGGCCTGTAGTGCTGCAGTCCATGGGGTCTCAAAGAGACACGACTGAGTGACTGAACTGACTGACTGAGATAGATAGAGATAGATACACACACACACACACACACACACACACANGCTGTCACTATTCCCTGTCAGCATGCACCTTCGTAAGTTGTGAGGGGAGGATAAAGAGCTGGTGATGATCTGGTTATCATCAAGAACGTGAAATACTTATGGAATCAACTATGAGAGACTTAAAAAAAAAAAAGCAAGAATTACATAAGGGTTTGTTTAACTCACTGCTGACTTGGTTACTGCTACTGGAAGGGTATAGCTTTGAACAGACACAGGCAGGTGCCTGGAAGCCAAAATCTTGGTTTATAATTTTAAAAAACTACTCATTTTAGGAAGAGCAAGAGTGAAGCTCATTTTCAAACTTTTCTGGGGAAAAGGAGTTTCTATAGGTTGTGGGCATCTGTGAAAAACTGTACAGAGTGCTATGAGCGAGGTACCTGCTGGGTATTGATAGCTTCCTTCCGTTCCAGTTCTCACACTCATCTTGTCTCCTATTTCTGGGGTGGGTGTGTGTTTTAAGACTCCCAAGCTGTAGATTAAGTTACTTAACACCTCTGTTCCATGCTGAGAGTGTAGCATCCTGTGCTTACTTTGCAGCCACACTGAGTGCCTGTCCACATTGTCTTGGACACACCTTTCAGCTTATCCCTCCTGCTCTGCCTGTGGTCCCCTCCCCAGGATATCCACCCACCCACAAATTAGTCATCTTTCAGCTCTGGCGTACACAGCCGTCCACCCTGGACCTCTCATCCCCGTTTCATAGCATGCACCCATGCCATCAGTTCCACATGGTATATACCTGCCATTACCTCAGAGATCACCCTGCTCCAGCCCCATGTGGCCTTTTTTTTCATGATTATAAGCTTGTTTTTCACCTCATGGCCTTTGCATCTCCTGTTCCCTCTACTTGGAGAGAGGTCCAGGTTTTCTTATGATTCCTTCTTTCCAGTGTCACATCCCATGGCAGTTACTGCTACTGGAGATTATATGTTTACTTGTCTATTGTCTGTTTTCTCTGTTAAAATCCTCCCTGCGTGGGGAGAACTGATTCGTGTACCCCCAGCAGTGTACTAGGTTTCTGAGGAATATGTATTGAGTTTATGAGCCTTGTCTGTCCATCTCCTGTTGCAGTTGGAGTGCGTTGGGATTACTGTTTACGTGTCCTGATTCCCCCCTGGACTGTCACTGCCTGAGGGTAATGATGTAGGATAATTTTTCTTTTATCCGCAGGGTGGGTGCTAATTGCTCAGTAGATGTTTCTCAAATATGTGACTATGGAAGTTAGGGATCTTGGGAAAGGTAAAGCCCTAAACTCTTGATCTTCTCATGGAGGCAGCTGTCTACCACCAGGTGTCCTTTTGATGCCACTGATAGAACAATTGCTCATCAGAACGGCCTGCAGTGGTTCTGATGGCCTTTTCACTAGTGGCCCTCTGCCTTTCTTTTTTCAGGGTCTTTGCCCTCTGCTGCTCTTTGGGTCCTGCACAATGCAATGCACATGTGTTCAGACGTGTTTGACCCCATGGACTGTCGCCCGCCAGTCTCCTCTGTCCCTGGGATTTCCCAGGCAAGAATACCAGAGTGGGTTGCTATTTCCTTCTCTAGAGGAAATCTTCCTGACCCATGGATCCAACCCACAACTCCTGCATTGGCAGGCAGATTCTTTACCACTGAATCACTTTGTAAACGCTGCACAACTGACCCCCACCCCCAATTGTATTCATTCTTCAGACCTCATCTCAGTGGCCTTGTTCATGGGAAATAGCCCTTATTCCCCAATCATCCAATGAGATCAGGTGCTAGCTCCTGTAAGACTTCCTGAAGACAGTGCTATATATGGTTTGATCCTCATTTGAACATCAGGATCTGGCACGTTGCTCTTGGTAAACGTTTGTTGAATGAGTGAGTAAAGAATTAATATGAAAGTATATACACTATTATATGTAAAATAGATAGCCAGTGGAAAATTCCTGTAATACTCAGGGAGTTCAAACTGGTGCTCTGTGACAGCCTAGAGGGGTAGAATGGGGTGGGAGGTGGGAGGGAGGTTCAAGAGGGAGGGGACATATGTATGCCTATGGCTGATTCATGCTGAGGTATGGCAGAAACCAACACAATATTGTAAAGCAGTTATCCTTCAATTAAAAATAGATTAAAAAAAAGAATTAGTATATTTACATACCCATGTTCATAGCAGCAGTATTCACAATTCAAGAGGTAATAGTAACCCAAGTGTCCATTGATGGATGAATAAATAAAATATGGCATACCACATACAATGGAGTATTAGCCTTAAAAAGGAAGGAAAATCTGGCACATGTAGCAAGGATTAACCTTAAGGACATTATGCTAAATGAAACTCTAGACCCTTTCAANCTGAAAAACCAGTCTGTGGTATTTTGTTACAGCAGTCCAGGTAGATGAGTACAAGGAGGGGAAAATGCAGCGGCCCTATAAATTCTGGGCTTTCCATGTCTCGTGATTGCCTAAGCCAATTCCTTGAAGTAAATTGGTTGTATATAAATATCTCTCTGGTTCTGCTGTTCTGGAGAACTGTCATACACTGGGGACAATGAATTCCATCGTGACTTCATTTCTCAGGGTTGTGGTTGGAGTCAGTGAAGGAATGGAGGTGAAAGCCTTCGCAAATCACAAGGAACAACCAGGAGTTCAGGGAGATCTTCCTATAATGGGGACTATCTTCCACCTTTTTCTCTAGTTTTCACAGTGGTTTTAGCTATTGTTGGCATCAAACGAGGGAGGAGTCTTCAAGTCCACTACTGTGGCCAGACCCGGGAAGGACCAAGTTCTCCTTGGTTACATGAGGGCTTCTTGCCTGCCTTCCCCATGTGACCTTGGCCGGGGACGTCCGTCAGGCCTGTCTGATGATGAGCAGGCCTGTGCCCTCACTGAAACAGGAACTTTTGTGTCAGCTTCTTAATAACTTGATCTGACCAAATAGAACCACATCCTGCCAGAAGTTGCTGGCCTTAGAGAGTTGGGAGGAGGCTACATGTAGAAATTAGAGATGAAATGTCACAGACTTAAACTATATTCAATAACTATTCACTGGGCCTGGAGCCATCAAGCCAAAGGCTCTTCCAGAAGCATGTGTTTTTGTAGAAAAATTCAGGGGGAACCAAAATTGCAATAGAAAATCTCCAGGGTTAGGGGTAGGCTTCGGTACTGGCTCTAAAGACGAGGAAGCTTCCTGGAGCCCAGGATTGCTGGAGGAGGCAGTGGAACAGATCTGGATTTACCTCCAGGGCCTCAGGGTCAGGAGAGGAGACCTGCCGATCTTGGTTTGAGCCCAGCAGAGCTCCAGCTACAGACTGTGCGATAATAAACTAACAAACACGTGCCGTATGAAGTCACCAGATCGGGCAGCCCCCTCTACCCTCCCCCCAGCCCCGGCTCAAGCCCGCTGCACACGCACGCCGCCGTGACCACGCTGCCTCTCTGCGGGTCAATGTGCTCACCTAGCAGCGCATTCTCGGTCCCCATCTCTGTCATGGCTGCATAGCATCACCACTGTCTCTTTACCCGATTCCTATAGGTGGGCAGCTTGTCATTTTGCGGTGGTTGTTTTTAACTGCAAACCATGCTGAGGCAACAGGCAGGTGGGTCCCCACGTCCCCTCAGTCATTTTCCCTGTGACAGGAGAGCCGGGTTTCAGCCCGTTCTCCCAGTGCTGGGGCAGGCGAATCTGCCCTGTGAGCTCTGATGCTACGTGTCATTCCGGAACACTCCGTCAGGAGCTCACACACGTCNCGGCTTAATAACAAAAAATAAGCAATCCAATTCAAAAGATGGACAGAAGACTTACATTTCTCCAAAGAAGACAGATGGCCAACAGACACCTGAAAAGATGCTCATCATTGCTGTTTATTAGAAAAATGCAAATAAAAGCTACAATGATGTACCACCTCACACAAAGAACAAATACTGGAGAGGATGTGGAAGAAAGAGCTCTCACCTACACCGCTGGCAGGAAAGCAAGTTGGTACAGCCATTATTGAGGACAGGATGAAGGCTCCCTAAAAACTAAAAATAGAGCTACCATTTGGTCCAGCAATCCCACTTCAAAAAGACACATGTACCCCAACTTTCATAGCATCACTGTTTACAACAGCCGGGACATGGAAACGACTTAAATGTTCACTGACAGATGAGTAGATAAGGAAGATGTGGAAGATATACAATGAAATATTATTCAGCAATAAAAGAGAATGAAACAATGCCGTTTTCAGCAACATGGATAGACCAACAGATTATCATACTAAGTGAAGAAAGTGAGAAAGAGAAGTATCATATGATATCACTTGTGTGTGCAATCTAAAATGTGACATAAATTAACACATAGAAAACAAACGTGATTGTAACAGGGAAGAGGGTGGAGGAGGGAAGGAATGGAAGTTTCGAATTAGCAGATGCAAGCTAGTATATTTAGAGTGGATATACAACAAGGTCCTACTGTATAACACAAAGAACTACATTCCATATCCTATAATAAATCATAATGAAAAGAAAATAAAAAGAAGTATATATATGTGTGTGTGTGTGTGTGTGTGTGTGTGTGTGTGTGTGTGTTTTAGTCACTCAGTGGTGCCCGACCCTTTGTGACCTCATGGACTGTCTTTGAACACCAGGCTCCTCTGTCCAAGGAATTCTCCAGGAATGAATGTTGGAGTTGTAGCCATTCCCTTCTCCAGGGGATCTTCCCTACCCAGGGATTAAACCTGGGTCTCCTGCATTGCAGGCAGATTCTTTACCATCTGAGCCACCAGGGAAGCCCATATATATGTAAGTATATATTTATCCAAATCACTTCATTGCAGAGCAGATATTAGCACACAATAAACCAACAATATTTCGACAAAATAAAAGTTTTAAAAAGAAATACAGACTCTCAGTCCCACCCCAGAATCACTGTGTCAGGATCTACATTTTAAGAGCAGCCCAGTCAATTCTTGGGCATCTCAGATCTTGGTTTAGATCAGCACACTGTGGGAGGGGTTGCCATCCCTCTGTGAGAATCTGGTGGAAATCCTGATATCATTAAATCTTAATGCAATTTAACCCCAGTAGAAACAGTTGTTATGGGTGAATTGTGATCCCCAAAACTTCAGATGATAAGGTCCTAACCCCTAGTACCTAAGAATGTCAACTTATTTAGATATAGGATTGGTAGCTGCAGATGGAATTAGTTACGTTGAGGTCATCCTGGGGTAGGGTGGGCCCCTGAACTAATATGACCAGTGTCCTCAGAAGAGGGAAAAAGCTGGACACAGTCACAAACACAGGGAGCTCACCATATCATATGCAGACAGAGATCAGGATGAAGCTCCTACAAGCCGAAGGATGATGCAGACTGCCAGAGGACCACCAGCAGCTGGGAGAGAGGCCCAGGGCAGCTCCTTAGAAGCCTCAGAAGGAACAAACCCTGGTGACACCTTGGTCTCAGGCTCCAGCCTCTGAGACTGTGAGAGCATAGACCTCTGCTCTGCAGTCACCCACCTGGTCGGATTTTGTTACAGCAGCCCTAGGAAACTAACCCAACAGTAGACAGCACTGAGTCAAAGCACTGAGCAAGACACGCTGCTCTGTGCCATGACCTCCTGTCATAAAAACGGGAACCTAGGGAGGGGTACACGCACCACAGTGTTCTCTGCAGAGGTGTCTACAAGAACAAAGACATGGAAGCATCCTAAACGCCCATCAACAAAGGTTTGGATAAAGAAGAGGTGGTACATATATGCAATGGAATATTACTCAGCCATCGAAAAGAATGAAATAATGCCATTGCAGCTAGATGGCTGGTCACAGAGACGGTCACACTAAGTGAAGTCAGACAGAGAAGGAGAGATGCCACATGACATTCCTTATGTGCAGACTCTAAAGAGACATCACACCAAGTAACGAATCTGCATAATAGAAACGGACTCACAGACTTAGAGAACAAACTTGTCTTCCCCGCTTTAACTCACTGCCTCATGCCCGCCATGCTCCCCTCCTTTCCTCTCTAGCGCGCCCCCCCTTAACTCTCTCCACCCCCAGTGGTGCCCTCAGGGTGCGGGGGCCGCTCCCTACTCTCAGTCTTCTGTTTGCCGGCGGTTGGGACAAATAGGGGACCCTTAAGGGTGAGGGAAACATAGGATGATTATCTTTATATAGGCAAAGGGATCAGGAGCGCAGAACCTTACCCCTTTATTTCATCGTTCACCGTTCCTTCGCCCTCCCGTAGAAGGGAATTGTCTAAGCCTGTGTGGGTACTTGTCTTCTGTAGTGACTAAACCATCCCTTTCTTCGGCTGGGCTTCTGGGTCCCACTGGATCTGTATCCCAGTTCAGTCAGTGCCTGAGGGCCGAGGGAACTAGAACTTACCCTTTCCTCAAGCAGATCCTGACTTAGACTACTTTTGGCCTCCCCGCTTTCAATTACACTAAGGAGATAGCTGCTCCTCTTAGTGCAGAGGTTTGGGTGCCATTTGCCTGTCCAGGGCACCTTTCCCCCTTCATAAAGATATGGTAGCCTTTTTGGATTCTTCCCCAGCATCAACTTCCCTCCAAACACATGATGTTATTAGTTCGTAGGGCTGGCACTGAAGTGGAGATGGAGGCTTTGATGGTGGCTGGGTGGCATGTAGATGCTCACTGAGCTTGCCATCAACCTTTTTTTCTTCCACTGTCACCTGGAGAATCGGGTAGCCCTCTGAGAACAGTTTTCTCATTTCTGAGAAATGGTTATTCAGAGGGCTTTTGTGTAGGTGAGGACAGCTGGAAGATACTTAAGGTAGTGTATTTCAGCGAAAGCAATGCTTTCAGGCTAGATTGCAGCAGAAAGATTTGAACTTGCAGCAGCTGGAGTAAAAGCAGGTTTAACAGATCTGTGTCCAGAGAAGAGTTGATGCTTTTGAGTTTTTAAAACGTTTTTTCCCTCTCAAAATGTTTATTTTTGAGTAGACAGTGCTTGAATGTGACCCAAAGTGAAAAGAAATCTCTCACCTGTGTCCTCCAGTTTCCAGCCCCCCTCCCCATACAAATGACTTCTGTTTTCTTGCATCAGCATGGTGTCTATATGTTGAAGATTATCCTGTTTGGGAGTTTAGTGCTAACTTTATTCCTCTTTCTTTGACACACTGACTTAAACTCTTTCTTGAGTTAACCACTTGGATTCATACTTTTGGTGCTTGGAGCAGTCCTGGTAGAGAATTGTCCTAGAGTGGCATTTCTGCTGGTCCTTGGTTGGGAAAGAGGTACTATTGGAGCTGCTAAAGGTCGTGCTACGCAAGAGCTGAGTATACTTTGAGGGAAGGTCCACACCTGTTGGAAATGGTGCTGGTTTTTCGGTGACTGATATTTTCTCTGGCTGTTTTGGAATGGACTGGGTCAAGGATGGTCTTTCCTTGGGCTTTTTAAGCAGATAGGCTGTATAAATAAGGAGTTAATGGGAGTATGGATATGGTAGTACTGTGTTCCCTTTTAAGAAGAATATAGTATTTTAGTCTAGTGGCAGTGATAGTCACCATCATAAGGAATGAAGTAGGTGAGTAATCAGCAGGAATCAGAAGGCTGGATCTTTAGCCTGAGTGACCCAGTTTAAGAGGTGAGGCTTAGGAACTTGTGTCCTGCCTGTTCCTTACTTGAGAACACTTTCAAGGAGGTGAGAGCGATTTGTAGCTGACAGCCGCATCCATCTTTATGACACTGTGGTTTGCCTTCCCTGACTGTGTGATGTCTGTTAACTTCCTGTTTAGAGGCAGTTAATAGGGTCTGAATAGAGGCTGCATTCAAATACTTGTCTAGGAACAACGTTAACCAGGTTCCCTGATCAGCACTTCAGATCTTAGTTATGACAGTAACTTTTACTGCTGTGTTAAGCATAATACCACAGGGTGGTGGGGGAGGGAAATGTGAGAATTTTGTTCTTAATCCTATAGTCTTAAAGTACATTCAAAGCCTGTGTGCTGTACCCCTCCTCTTTTTTGGATAAATGTCTCCTTACTGCCCCCCCACACCCCCACCACAAACTGTACTCAACTTTTTTCTTTTTCTGGCTGGGCCTGGCCAGACCTCCAGGTTGGGTTTTGTTAGAAAACCACAGTATGGAAGAAAGAGAGTCAGTGTGTCAATAATAGTATCCTAACTGCCGCGTTTGTTCTTCTTTTTTTTTTTTTAATCTTTTTGTCTCTTTTTTTTCTTTTTTTTAGGAGGAGGGATTCATTCTTGCTTTAAGCATTATTTTATATGTTGTATGTAAACAAGGCCTCTTGTTTCGATTTTACTGTTTGTTCCTTCCTTACCTCCTCCGCCCATCAAGCTGGAGGTGCATATTTAGGGGAATAGCAGCTGTGGCATCCTGGTTTCTGTACTGGAGCATATTCTTTGTTAGCCACCTCACTGGGACAAGCAACCCCTTAGAACCATCTTACTGACAAGCAGTCCCTGAACTCAGTCAGAATGCTTATTTAGTTCATTGAGAAAAGCCAAACCAGCTTTGGTCAATTAAAATGATTGCTAAAGAGATCATGATTTCAGCCATAACTGGAACTCAAGGTCTTTCTTGTCCGGACCCTTTGCGGTACTTAAAGCTTTGTATCATTATATATTAAGGCACAATAGCCAGGCATTCTCTAATACAGTTTAGAGGGAAAGAAGAAGAAAAAGAAAACCCAGTCAGTCACATTGACTATAAATCTAGTCCTGGCATAAAGCTGTCCACCTCTTTGCTCAGGAAGATCCAGCCTATCAGGCAGCGCCACACAAAGTTGCACTCTTCTGTATTGGCTAAGCCTGGGAAAGGAGATAGAAGGAATTTCAGTTTCTTTTGAAAAGGACTGACTTTGGAGGGGAAAAATATTAGCCATTTTGTTTGTTTTATCCTCAGTAATTCCTGTGATACTTTTTCTGTAGGTGCTGGTTGGGGGTTTTGGTGGCTCTAGAGTTCATGAAGCAGAGAGCCTCCTGTATTTGCATAGTAGTAATGAAAGCCTCTGGACAGTAGAATTGCTCCTTCTTCGTGTTTTATCTTTTACCTTCTCTTTTATGGATGTATGAAGTATTCCTATAGCATTTGAGGTTATTCAGTAGGAAAAGAGTGACCTAGGGTCATTATGAGCCTAACCAGTCTGGATAGTATCTCAGTAATGTTTGGTGTCTCCCTCAAAATCCTCTGGTCTTTGCTTTAAGGTGCCATCAATTGCCAAGAGACTATCAACAGTTTGGGGTTGTAGTACCAAAAGCAACAGATGAATGAGGACAAGTATTTTGTTACTTTTGAGGTATGAAATGGTCAATCCCAGGCCTCAAAGAGTCATCATAATTGCAGAAGCTTCTTTGACTGTGTGAACTTGATTGTTATTAATACTAGCAGAGAGCTATTAAGGAACATGACAGTACTTTGACATTCACAAGCCATTATTTTGTTTGTTTTCACATCTGGCTAGTTTACATTTTTAAAAGTAATTCAGATTATCTTTACTTGAATCTGAAAGTTATGTTGTAAGTCTCCTGATAAAGCTTTCTTGATCTAGTCTCATTTTGGGGGGAAGCTGGAATTTGTAATCTCCTCAAATATAGGCTGGAATATTAGGATTTAGATTAGACTTTAGGATTAGTGAATTCTCATTGTGGCTGTGGGGGATTAGATGTGTTAATTGGAGAGGTTGTGCATCTCTAACCTAGAAGGTATTTATTTATAAAGTTAGCTTTTTGAGAGTATTTAAATTCAGACTTCCCAGGAGGGAAGTTGTGGACTAATAAGTGGCAAGTTGGAATAGCAGAACACAAGTAGAGAGTCTAGAAATCCTGGGTCAAATCCTAGCTTTGCCATTTTTTAGGTATATGATTTTGGGTAAGCCTCCTAGTTGCCTTTTTTTTTTTTTTTTTTTTTTGCTGCAAGGCTTGTGAGATTTTGGTTCCTGAACCAGGGATAGAACCCAGGCCCTCAGCAGTGAGAATGTGGAGTGCTAACCACCAGGAAGGAAGGTTGATACTCAATCATGTCTGACTCTGCGACTTCATGGGCTCTTCTGTCCGTGGAATTTTCCAGGCAAGAATATTGGAGTGGGTTGCCATTTCCTATTCCAGGGGATCTTCTCGACCCAGGAATTGAACCCACATCTCTTATGTCTCCTGCATTGGCAGGCAGGTACTTTACCTCTGGTGTCACCTGGGAAGCTAACCAGACCACCAGGGAATTCCCAAGCCTCCTAATTTTTGAATTCCTATTTCTTGCATAGTAAAAGCCAGTTTTTACAATGGGCTCTAAAGTATTACATGCTCTGCCCTTCCCTGCTGCTGCTACTCAGTTACATCAGTCGCTTTTCTTTTTTGATCTCCTGTCATCCTCTCTTTTGCTCTTGCCATCCCAGCCACATTGGCTTGTTCCTTAATACATCCGTCACACACTTTATCTCAGGACCTTTGCACTAGTTACTCCTTCTAGTGGGAAATATCTGTTTTTCCCACAGAGATAATACAAATGACTAATTTTCTTACTTTCTCCAGTCGAATCTTTGTTTAAATGTCACCTTGTCACCTTTTGATTGAGATTTTATCCTACCTATATTTAAAATTGCACCTTCAACTTCCACCCTTCACTCCTAATCCTTCTCTGTTTTTCATTGTACAGCTTTCTGACATACTTAATTGTTACCTTTATTGCTTATTGATTCCCTTGGTATGATGTAAAGTCTGTGAAGACTTGCATTTATTTTAACGTTTTGTTTAATGCCTAGTACAGTATTTGGCATATAGTTAATACTCAATAACTATTCCTTTTTAAAAAAATATTTATTTGGCTGTGCTGGGTCTTGGTTGCAGCACAAGGGATCTTCAGTCTTAGTTGCGGCATATGGGGTCTAGTTCCCTGACAAAGGATTGGACCTGAGCGCCTTGGATTGGGGAGCATGAAGCCACTGGGCTTCCAGGGAAGTCCCTTAATAACTATTTCTTAATCAAATAGGAATAATAATAACTTTTTCTTATCTGTTTGTTTATAACAAAGTTATGAAATGTGGTAGGCATGATACAGGATCTTAAAATGTTTTTGAACTTTGAAGCATTCATTATATAAATGATGATAGAATGATTGCCTTCCCATTGAAATGGTAAATAACACTTGATTATGGAAAAAAATCTTCATATATATTCACCTATATTATTGCATTTCCTAAACTCCAGCTCTCTTGTTTCCAGTTGTCCACTGTATGCTAGATGTAGCCATCTCTGTATTCCATTGTTACCTCAGACTAAACATTTTTGTCACCTACTCCCCTTTTGTGATACATTGAGTCAACGAAGCTAGAGATGTGAGCATTATTGTCAGTTCTCTCTCTCTTATCCATTACTTTCCAAATATTTCTGAATCTATACCTTTTTTCTGTATTTCCATTGCTTCTGTTCAGGACTACAACTTTTATTTGGAATATTGCCATGATCTCTTATAGTTCTCTCTGTTTTGTCTTGCTCCCTTTTAAACCATCAGTCATACTCTCTTCAAAATAGTCTAATGGAGATCTGATTATTCAGTTTCCCCTTCTCAGAAGTATTCAGTAGTTTCCAATCATTTAAAGGTACTCTGCATGATATCAAGGGCCCTTTATAAATCTTGACCTTTGTCTTTCTCTCCAGCTTTACTTTTCTCCCTTCACAGTTTATACATGAGCAAATACAGTTCTTTTAG
Organism: Neotragus pygmaeus; assembly: GCA_006410875.1. NCBI lineage: Eukaryota > Metazoa > Chordata > Mammalia > Artiodactyla > Bovidae > Neotragus > Neotragus pygmaeus. Next base: position 75,426 of record SJYV01010428.1, on the reverse strand, counting down.
TTACCAGATCAGCTTCCAAATTTCATCTCAAATGCTACTCTCTCTGGGAACCCTTCCTTGACTTGCTCAAAGAGACTTAGATATACTTTCTTCTTTGATCTCATTCTAATTTGTATATATTGCCTATTTCCCCCCAGTGGTCTGACAACATTCTGAAATAAAGATATACCATGTCTTTTTACTGTTGTTTCTCCAGTGCTTAGCATGATGTCTGTCACCTATAAAATGTTTTAAAATAATGAATAACTCTATGGATTGAGAAAATGCTGCATACATTTAGAAGATGCCCCATTTGTTATATTCTGGGGACAGAAGAACCCCGTTGGTGTCTTTGTTCCATTTATCTGTGTGACCTTGGTTGAGTCACTTGAAGTCTCCCAAGCCATAGTTTCCTCAAATTAGAAATAATCAGTAGCTGTTTTATCTATTTCACTATGTCTCTTTGTCAGTTACGTGAGATTACACATGTAAAAATGTTTTATAAACTGTAGAGCACTGTATATAGTTGTTAGTTATTATGTGCTGACACAAGCTGAGCTTTTCTCACAACTCATTTTTTCTTGTTTATATTGATGTAGGCCCTTTTATTTTATCATCAAAACTATAAATAACTCTTCTACAACTTGTGTTTTGTTCATGTCCTTTTTCATTAGTAGGCATGACGTGTTTCTATATATTGTCTTAAATAGGGCAAATTTAAAGGCTTTCTCAGTAGTCCAGTGGGTTAAAGAGTTTGTAAAGTCCTAGAAATTACTCTTCTCTAGGAGTACCTCAGTCATGGATTCAATTTTTTCTTCAGCTTTTTTTTTAATGCATTTTTGCAACTTTTGAAACTTGAGAATTTTAAAAATGTAAATATAAATTCATTTGTTGAGTACTTTCTTTGTGTAAGGCTTTATTTTAATTCTAACAATAACTCTTTGAGGGAGGTATTATAATTTTACAGATGAGAAAATTCAATTTTCAGGAAGGTTGTCATTTTGCTGAAATCTCAAAAATTAATAAAAGTGGTGAATCCAGTATTTGAACAGTTTTGCCTGACTCCAAAAGTTATCTTACTGTTCTCTTAACGCTTCTCATAGAGTTTTGTTTTGCCTTTGCAAAAACAAACCAAACTAGAAAATGATAGTTTTCCTAGTAGATCTTATATGAAAAAAGTTACATGATCAAATTAGGGTTTTGAAAAATTCTGGGTTAAGGCAGATTTCTTTACAACATAAGATCCCAAAGCCTTGCATGTCTAAATATACATTTATATTAGGAGTGGTAAAAGAATGACTAAAGGATGCAAAGCTTCTGGAAATTATTTGACCATGAAGACCGAGCATCTCATTGAGAAGATAGTACTGCACCTTGATAATCTGCTTTCTTGTAGTTCTTCTGTGGGTTGATTTTTTAAAAAAAAAGAGTTGTCACTCTTGAATGAGGGAATTAACTGCTTTTGTGTGCTAGTTTTCCAGAGAACTTGTATGGTGGTATTATGCTAGATGTTTTTTCAGAAACTTCACTGGTTTGGAGGCTGTAGTTTTTTCCCCCATGAAATCTTCAAAGGCAAATGGCACGGCTCATCCAACTTGGCTCTTACCTTCAATGAGTTCCCAGGAGGATAACTCTAACTGAGCTGCTGCCTCCACCTTCTTTCATCTTGCATGCTAGGAAACAGGAGAGTAAGGTTTCAGCTTTGTGTGTGAGCAGAATCCCTTGAGCCAGGAGCAAGAAGCTCTTCCTTTCTGTAAGGATGTTAGTTTCACACTAAGAGATTTGTAAAGCCCACCATTCTTTCTTTTCAGTGATGCATGCTGACAAACATGGGCATCAGAGGCAAGAAGGAACAATAGCTTTGATTTTTTTCAGTCATACTGGTCTTGAAATTAAAACTTTGGGGGATTTGTATTCTGTTGTTTAAAAGCATAAAGGTTACCTGAATGGCGTTCACCATTAAATAGGTTGAACTATCAGTGAAAAATGTTGACAGTATTTCCTCAATAGAATAACGTATTTTGGAGGGAGGGACAGCTTCTAACCACTTTTTAACATATATTTGGCTGGATTGATGTGTTGCTATCAAAGAGATTGAAGGAGTTGGTCATATTTATTGCAACTGCCTGGGACAGTGTGCCTGGAAGACCCTATATTAGATTTCTGTGGAAATTTGGTGTAAATAGCATAACACTCTTCCCATGTAGTACTGTCCATGAATAAATTGTGTTACTCTAATGCTGTTCTTTTCTCATTTTATAATTCACTTAGTAAAGAATGCTCACTGAAGTCTTTACCTGAGTGCATTGTGAATTTGAAAGTTTTATTTTCTTAGAATATTTTAAATCCAGATTATTTTCTGCCATGTGGATGGAAACTAGAATATGGTCTCTTACTGCACTAAGATTCAGTCTTAAGTTTTCATTAGCCTACATTTTTAACTCTTCACTTTGTGCATGGAAAGCTATTTCACAGTTCAGTTCTGTATAATTCATTAACATTGCACTGAAAACTTTCAAGGAATATGGGTAAGTGGAAAAGGATCTTTTTACAGCTGTATTTACTTGAACAGAAACATCTTTTTATTTATTTATTCACTTATTTATGATTGTGCTGGGTCTTTCTCTAGCGAGTGGCAGCAACTCTTGTTGTGGAGCATGGCCTCTATGCATCTGGGTTTCAGTAGTTGTGGCTCACAGGCTTAGTTGCTCCACAGAACACGGAATCTCCCCAGACCAGGGATCTAACCTGTGTCCCCTGCATTGGCAGGTGGATTCTTAACTACTGGATCCACAGTGAAGTCCCAGACAGAAACATCCTAAAAATAGCAAGTGCAACTTTGAAAAACCTGGAAGGTTCAAAGGAATAGGATGTCTCTAGCTTAAATAGTAAAATGTAAAAATTTGAGATCTAATGAATTATTGTACATAAAGGGGTACCACTTGTTATGAACTGTTTTGATTGTTGCGTTTTTAAAAGTATTTAATTATTATTTTTGGCTGCGCTGGGTCTTTGTTACTGTGCACAGGCTTTCTCTAGTTGTGGCGAGCGTGGGCAGCTCTCTAGTTGTGGTGCATGGGCTTCTCATTGCTGTGGCTTCTCTTGTTGCAGAGCACAGGCTCCAGGGCATGCGGAGTTAGTTCAGTAGTTGCTGTGCATGGGCTTGGTAGTTTTGGCAAACAGGCATAGTTGCCCTGAGATGTGTGGAATCTTCCCTGACCAGGGATTTAACCCATGTCTCCTGCACTGATTGATTGGCGGATGGACCTCTAGGGAAATCCTGATTGTTTCACTGATGCTACCAAAGCCTTGATGTATATCTGGAATTAAATCGTAGGTTCCCAGTTTTGTCAAAGACAGAGTGGTAGGTGTCCAAGAAGAGTATAACCAAGGTTGGAATCTGAGTGGTTTCTGTTTCCAAATTAAACCTTTAATCTGGCTGACTGAATACCTGATAATATTCACAGGAAGGGAGTGAAATACAGTATACTGGAGGGACTTCCTTGGTAGTCCAGTGGCTAAGAGCCCATGCCAGCAGGGCAGGGGGGCCCAGGTTCAGTCCTTGGTCAGGGAACTAGATTTCATATGCTGCAGCTAAAGAATCTGCATGTTGCCACGAAGATTGATGACCCCGTTTGCCGCAGCTAAGACCCAGTGGAGCCAAATAAATAAATAAATAAATAAATAAATAAATTTGGCTGCACCAAGTCTTAGTTACAGCATTTTGGATCTTTAGTTGCAGCATGTGGAATCTAGTTTCCTGACCAGGAATCGAATCCGGGCCCCCGGCCTTGGGAGCCTTGAGTCTTAGCCACTGAACCACCAGGCAAGTCTCCAATAAGTAAATATTTTTTAAAAAGCAAAACGACAATGTCTGTAGTTATGTCACTTCTATGCTGTCTTCTAGATTCAGTGGGGTTAAGAGTGTGAAAAGGACAGTATAAGGGGCACTTTTATGGTACAAAGAGGTATTAGAGGAGAACAGTGAGATTTTTACTTATTATTTTGTAGCTTTAAGAATTAGCTGAAAATAAAAATAAAAATAATTAGCTGAAGAAGCCTTTGGAAGTGATTGTTTTTTAAAGTTCATCATTATTGGAGTATAGTTGCTTTACTGGGAGTGATCATTTTAATTTTGTTATGGGGGCTTCTTACCACGTCTATATGTTGCCTAGACTGCACATTAGTTTTTGCTGGTTGTTTAGAAAAGCTTTGTGCTCTCTCTCTTGTTAATCTTTCCGAGTCAACTATTCTCAGTGTTGTGCATAAGTATAATTGTGGTATCTGGATATGAGAAAGTAGTCTAGTATTGGTGCTAATCTTGGGGTGTTTTTACATAATTAGTTGAAATTTCCTTCTATGGTTACACTAAAATAACTTTTGGTCATTTTAAAAAGTATAGTTCTACAGTTAGAAAGTTTTGGGTTCACAATTCTACTTTGCCACTTAACTAGTTGTTAGACCTTAACTTCACTTCTCTTTGCCTGGCAGATAGTAACTCTATACCTATTAAAAAATAATTGCCCATCATTCCTCAGCTTAGCACCTGGCAACCTCCATTATACTTTCTTTATCTATAAATTTGAGTACTTTAGGGTCTTCATATAAGTAGAATCATAAAATGTTTGTCCTTTTGTGTCTAGCTTATTTAATTTTAGCATAATACCTTCAAGGTTCACCTATGTTGTAGCATGTGTCAGGATTTCATTCCTTTTTAAGGCTGAATAATATTCTCTAAGACCCTGATGCTGGGGGAGATTGAAGGCAAAAGGAAAGGAGGCAGCAGAGGGTGAGATGGTTAGAGAGCATCACTGACTTGGTGGACATGAATTTTAACAAACTCCAGGAGACAGTGGAGGACAGAGGAGCCTGGCGTGCTGCAATCCACGCGATTGCAGAGTCTTGCATACGACTTAATTGAAAGTGAAGTCGCTCAGTCGTATCCGACTCTTTGCCACTCCATGGACTGTAGCCCACCAGGCTCCTCCATCCATGGGATTCTCCAAGCAAGAACATTGGAGTGGGTTGCCATTTCCTTCTCCAAGGCATCTTTTCAACCCAGGGATTGAACCCAGGTCTCCTGCATTGCAGGCAGATGTTTTAACCTCTGAGCCACCAGGGAAGCCGGCATATGACTTAGCAGCTGAACAATAGCAAGAACTCTCTTACTATTTTCTTTTGTGACTATTCATTCCCACCAGCAATGTACCCATTTTTAAATTGGGTTGTTTGTTTTGTTGTCATTGAGTGATAGGAGTTCTTTTTACTGGATATTAATCCTGTATCAGATATATGATTTGCAAATAGTTGCTTCCATTTTGTGAGTTATTTTTTACTCAGTTGATAATGTCCTTTGGTGCACAAAATTTTGATGAGATCCAGTTTACTATTTGCTGTTTTTGGTGTCATATTCAAGAAATTGTTATCAGCTCTGTCATGAAGCTCTTTCCTCCTGTGTTTCCTTCTAAGAGTTTTTCAATTTTAGTTCTTATTTTTAGGTCTTCGATCCATTTTGAGTTAATTTTTGTATATGCTCCAAGGTAAGGGTCCAGTTTTATTCTTTGGAATGTGGATATCCAGTTTTTCCAGCACCATTTGTTGAAAAGACAGTCGAGTCTCCACTGAACGGTTTTGATCTTTGTTGATAATCATTTGATCATATGTGCAAAGGTTTATTTTTGGAGTCTGTATTCTGTTCCATTGGTTTGTATGTCTTTATGCTCATACCACACTGTTTCAGTAACTGGGGCTTCGTAATAAATTTTGAAGTCAGTAAGTGTAAGTCCTCTGACTCGTCTTCATTTTCAAGATTGTTTTGGCTATTTGGGATCCCTTGAGATGACATATGAGTTTTAGGTTGTGTTTTTCTTTTCATAGCCCTTTTTAATATTGGGTCAAACAATATAAAACTAAACTGAATGGGAACCTGTTATTATAATATGGCAGCTGGTCCTTGTCATAGAAAATTTTAATTTCACCCAGCTCCTTGGATCACGTATTTTTCTTTACAGTATTAGAAGCAGGGTTACTATGGATAACTTTTGCTCTTATAAATGAATTTGCTGTGGTTGGAGCATTTTATTTATTGTTAAAAGTTTGGTTCAAATTTATTTTATTTATTTTTGGCTGCACTGGATCTTTGTTGCTGCATGTGGGCTTTCTCTGGTTGCGGTGAGCAGGGGCTATTCTTTATTGAGGTGAACAGATTTCTCATTGTGGTGGTTTCTCTTGTGGCAGAACACAGCCTCTAGGGCACACAGGCTGCAGTAGTCGTGGTATATGGCTTTAGTTGCCTGCGGCTTGTGGAACCTTCCTGGACCACGGATCAAATCCGTGTCCCCTGCATTGGCAGGCAGATTCCTGTCTACTGTGCTACCAGCGAAGTCCAGCAGTGGCTTTTCTTTTTGCGGAGCATGTTCTCCAGGGCACTTGGGCTGGGCTTCAGTGGTTGCAGTTCACCAGCTCTAGAGTGTGGGCTCCGTAGTTGTGGCACATGCGCTTAGTTGCCCCTCAGCATGTGGGATTTTTCCAGACTGGGGATAGAACTGTGTCCCATGAACTGGCAAGTGGATTCTTCACCGTTGGACCACCACAGAAGTCCTCAAATTAAAAAAAAAAAAAAAAATCAAGACACACAGTGAGACGTTTCTCATCACTTCTCACCTGCCTAGTTTTAAACATCATCATTGTTATTTTCTGTCATTTCAGAATTTTCTGTGTATATGCAAGCATATGTGAATTTCTTTTTAGTTTTTCTTTTTACACAAAAGATAGCTTTCTACATCTTTTTTTCATTTAATAATATAGGAGATTCTTTTCAAATCTATATATAGAGAATTTGCTTATTATTTAAATGAAAGTTTTGAGGGTGAAAATCTTTTCATGGATATCAAAACTTTGTTGGGAAAGAATATTCAAGTTGGCTGTGTACCTTTTCTATTGTCTACAAGTCTTGCTCTTTAATAACTTATTGCTATTATTCTCTTAGTCAGCATTGAATAAACATAATTTGAGTACCGCTATGTTTAATTAAACTTAATTTAGGAGTGTTGATTACCTAGTTTATAAAGTCTGTTTTGTTTTTTCATCTGTAGTCTTAAGTCTCAATAAGTCTTAAGTCTCCAATAAGTGATCCAAGGTTATTTTTCTAGCTCCTAGAGTATATAGACCCCAGGTGGTTTTTCTCTATCCTTGACTAGTTTGGTCTAGAAAAAATGACTGATAAAAGAGAAAACTTGGATCTCTTTACCAATGTGTCAACGCTCTGTTCACTTTGTAACCACTTAAATTTGCTGGTTGTGGGGAACTGAAAAAGCCTGGCTATTCATATATTCATATGAACATTCATAGGTATTAGATATTTATTGTATATCTACCATGTAAAAGACATACACATAAGTGATGTATAGCAAGTAAAGATTAATTATAAAACTTCAGTCCTCAAGAAGATACATAGTCCAGAAGAGAAGACATGTATTAAAATAACTACAACATCAGATAGAGTGTGTTTATAAATTAAGTAACCAACATATTAGGAAACAACATATCAACATCTTTCACAATTTGGTTCAGAGTGTGGTTTAAACTTACCAAATCCTGAAAATTCTACTTTCAAAAACCTCTCTTTATTCCATCTATCTGTATCTGTTCTAACTTGAGTTGTTTTAATTTTAGCCATTTTAATTGCTTGCCCATATCCCCTTAGATATGTCTCTTGTTTTTGGCCACGTCTTGTGGCTTGCTGCATCTTAGTTCCCAAGTCAGGGATTGAACTAAGGCTCATGGCGGTGAAAACGCCAAGTCCTAATCGCTGGACCAGCAGGGAATTACCTTGGATAAGTTTTTTAATAATAACTAACATTACTGGGCTTTTTTATGTGCAAATACTGTTTTAAGCACTTCACATTAACTTGTTTAATCCTCACAGTACCTCCATTTTTACAATAAAAAACTGAGGCACAAAGAGGTTAAGTGATTTCCCTAACTAAGGTCACAGACCTAATAAATAAAGAGCCGGGATACGAAATCAGGACGTTTTGACTGTTTGGCTCAGCTTGGTTAGCATTATACCGTACTAAGTATATGTGTGAGTTACGTACATGTTCATCATTGTCTTGGTGATTGTACAGTATCTCATTGTATGGATATACTTTAGTTTGTACCCAGTCTATCCCCACTGAGGAATATTTAGGATGTTTCTAGTGTGTGAGTGTATTGTCATAACCAGGATTCCAGTGAAACATCTTACATACATTTTAGTGTATCTGTAGGTAAAGTTTCTAGAAATACAATTATTGGACCAAAGGGCATTGCTCATTGAAAATTTTGTCAGATATTAAATTATCCTCCTGTAATTTGTACCAGTTTACATTCATACCAGCAGACTGTGAAAGTTTCTAAAACAGCTCAGTTGAAATCTAAATTTGAGGGAAGCAATGTGGTTGGATAGTGATGAGTACTGTCTTCAAGTGCCTCTGTATCTTGTTAGCATTTCTTTTCTTAAAAGCATATATCTCTGGATTTGATTATTGGCCATCTAACTGTAGCCAGTTGTTGGGAAGAGGAGTACACAGATTAACAGAAAATTTTACTTGTTTGAAATGGCCTTCAAACCAATCAATTGTCAAACATGGGACTTCCCTTCAGGTCCAGTGGTTAAGAATATGCCTGCCAATGCAAAAGACCCTGGTCCTCAGGGAATTCCTCAGGGAATTCGATCCCTGGTCCTCAAACTGAGATTCTGTATGCCGCAGGGCAACTGCTGAGCCCGTATTCTAGCACCCTCGAGCTGCAACTGCGAAGCTCACATGCCTTAACTACTGAAGCTGTGCTCTGCAACAAGAGAAGCTTCACTGCAATGAGAAGCCCACACACCACAGCCCATATGCGGCAGCAAAGACCCAGCACAGCCAAAAATTAAAAAAAAAAGAAAGAAAAATTGTTAGTCTAAACCTTTTTAAAACTTTGGTAAGTTGATTTGTCACCACAATCTTTTAAGATCAGGACAACCTCAATAAGAATGAGCATGTATAGTTCCCAGTTGACTGCTTTCATGGAAACTCCTTACTGGAGTCCCTATCAAACTCCCAGTGGGCAGAGGCAGAGAGCCAAACACTGCTAAATCACTGTTTTCAGGGAATGGGGATGTTAAGACAAATAAGACCAAATGCTTTATACAACTCAGATTTCCTTTCTAACTAGTTTTCCTGCTCATTGGTAAGTTATTTGTCTTCTTCCTCATTCCCATTTCTCTGTTTTAGAGTTAAGGTGATTTGTTTTATTCAGTAGATTTAAATTTTGTTTAGTGAACTTGGAATTTATTAGTAGGCCTTCACTTGCCCAGAGTAGGGTGTTACCTTTGGTGGTACCATGACCCCACATTCAGGGCCTACAAGCAGGAGTAAAATGAGACAAACTGGTGTTCATACACATCCTTAAGGGGGTGACAAGAAATCTGATTAACTCAATGGCATGCATGCTGAGTTACTTCAGATTGACTCTTTGCGACCCTATGGACTGTAGCCTGCCAGGCTCATGTGTCCATAGGGTTCTGCAGATATATTCAAAGTTACCATCTCCTTTGAAGTGGAAAGAGCATTGGCGACTGTTTCCATTAATTACTGGTGATGGTGATGTCTTGCTTCATTTCTATTCAGGAAATCTGTCATTTTATTTCCAAGGACTGAGTAATTGTCTTCTGGGCCTGTTAATATCTGATCTATTAAGTTTTGGATTACTGTGATATTTCCTTCTGTTAACTGATCAAAGATTTTAGATCCACTGCTGATCTTTGTCTTCCTTATTGCTTGACTCTGGTTTTTAGAAATGAAGAGGAAAAGAAATGGATCTCCAGATGTCTTGTCATCAGTACTACCTGTTTATAGTGAAGTCTAAATGAAGACAACCATGAATGGGTCTCTAATATTAAAATGTTGAAAGCTTAACAGTTTTTATATTTGGGGCAAAATTTATTTTTGAAATTTTCTTTTATATCTTAGCTTTATAAGAAATATTTTTATGAAAGAGGGTTTCTCTTCCATTTACTAAAATTGATCACTTTTTCTTCACTTTCATATTTTGGATAAAATTAGGCTAGAGCCACTTTTGAGACTTCGCTTGGAAATAATATCAATAAAGAGAAAGTGTTAGTGTGCATTAGAGTAAACTCCATAGAGAGGAGAGAATTTTGCCTTATTCACTATTGTAGCTCTTGCACCTAAAACAGTGCCTGCCATATAATATGTAATTAATTTGTTGAGTGAATAGGAAGTAGATAACTATATTTTGATACCTCATAATTGGCATTCTTTGTACCATTTAAGATGAATAAACTAACTAGTTACATGTGTCAACTTGGATAAATGTCAAGGACTTTCCTGGTGGTTCCCTGATTAAGACTCTGCACTCCCAGTCAGGGGCCCAGGTTTGATCCCTGGTCAAGGAAGTAGATCCCACATGTTACGGCTTCCCAGGTGGCTCAGTGGTAAAGAATCTGCCTGCCAGTGCAGGAGATGTGGGTTTGAGCCCTGGGCTGGGAAGTTGCCCTGGAGGAGGAACTGGCAGCCCACTTCCGTGTTCTTGCCTGGAGAGGTCTGTGGGCAGGGGAGCCCGACGGGCCGCAGGCCGCGGGTCACAGAGGAGCAGACAGGCTGAGGGACTGAGCATGAACACACACCAGCTAAGATGAGTAGACTAGTTACCTGTATTAACCGGGCTAATATCAGAGGTACTTTTAAAGAAAAAATTAAGTTGCAAAGTGGTATACATATGTATATGATATAATACCATAAAACTTAAACTTGAAAAATGATGCAATATTTTTTATATAGATATAGCTGCACACTTAAAGCAAAAGTACTAAAAAAAAAAAAAGTCAGTGATAAACTAAACTTATTGTGGTGATTACTTTGGGGAAAGGAAGAGAAAAATAGGATTGGAATAGTTACTCAGCTTCAGTTTTATTTGTAGTATTATATCTCTTAGAATAGTTGATAAGTAAATGGTTGTTTGTTATATTATTCTCTCTACCTTTTGATACAATTGAAATGTTTAATAGTCAAATGAGAGGTTACAGATCAGAAGTCACCAAACGAAGGGCTAGTAGGCCCAATTCTGCTTGTTGATTGTGTTTTGTCCAGCCCATGAGCTAAGAATTATGATTGCTTCTTATAGTTTTAAATGATTGGAAAAAATGAAAAGAAGGGACTTCCCTGGTGGTCCAGTGGTTAAGAATCCTCCTGCTGAAGCAGGGGACAGCGTTTTCAATCCCTGGTCGCAGAAGATTCTACATGCCGTGGGGCAGCTGAGCCTGCGCGCCATAACTGCCGAAGCCCTAGAATCCTAGAGCCTGTGCCCTGCAACAAGAGAAGCCCCATTTGCTGTAGCTAAGAAGAGCAGCAATGAAGACCAGTGCAGTCAAACAAACAAAAAATCGAAAGAAGGATGTTTCATGATACTTCAATTTCATGTGAAAATTATACAAAATTCTGATTTTAGCATTCATAAATAATTTAATTGGAGATAACCACACTCATTCTTTACGTATTGTCAGTGATTGCTTTTACACTGCTATAATATGAAAGGTAATTGTCACAACAAAGACAAGACTCTCAAGCCTAAAATATTTATCTGAGCCACTACAGAAAAAGGCCAATCTGTGGTATAAATGAATTCTGGTCCTAGAATAATGGTGATATAACTGAGCAGATGAGAAGCTATTTGGTGAATACTTGTAATATGTTGGATGTAGTTTTTCCCAGATTGTGTTTTTTAAAAGAACATTTTAATCAAAAGTCAGAGAGATACTGACTTTCATGGAAGTTTAAAAGTGATTGCCCAATAGAATTTCATCTTGTTGAATAAGTCTAAATCTAATATAGATGTCTAGGTTGTTGGTGGAGGGAATCCTTTGTTGTTGTTTAGTCACTAAGTCCTGTCTGACTCTATTGTGACCATATGGATTGCAGCCCACCTCCTCTGTCCATTGGATTTCCCGGGCAAGAATACTGGAATGAGTTGCCATTTCCTTCTCCATATTTGACAGAAAATACTAATAGGTCTGTGATTTGGGATTGGTGTTTTTTTAAAATTTATTGTTTCTTATTTCCAACGATTTTCAGCAGAGCAGCTGAAAATCTTTTTTTTTAAGTTTGAGTGCATCTGATTCTTTTTTTAAAATGTTTTATTTTTTGGTTGTTCTGGGTCTTCCTTGCTGTATGCGGGCTTTCTCTGTTTGTGAGTGGGGGCTACTCTTCACTGAGGTACACAGACTTCTCATTGTGGTGGCTTCTCTTGTTGCGGAGCGCAGGCTCTAGGCAGAGAGGATTCAGTAGTTACGGCATGCAGGCTCCGCAGCTGTGGTGCATGGGCTTTAGGAGCTCCTCGAGGCATGTGGAGTCTTCCTGGACCAGGGAGGTAGATTCTTATCTCTTGTGCCACCAGGGAAGTCTCAAGCAGCAGCATTTTAAAGGAATGTGGTGTTTGAGTATGCAGACATAGAAAGTTACTGAAGTAGGGGCATCTTTTTTGGTAATCCTTTTTACTTTTAGGTGTATTAAACTTTGGCCAGGTATTTAGTTTGGGGACCTTAATGTACACAGCAGAAGTGGTGATTTGAATCCATTACAACATAGTTGGTATTTTTTAAAGACACAGTACTGGGTGCCTATAGAAGAAATTTTCCTGTGCAGATGCTTTCACTTCAGAGCAACATGATACAATTTGGATTATTTGGAGAAAAGTACATCATGAGAAATGCTGGACTGGAAGAAACACAAATTGGAATCAAGATTGCTGGGAGAAATATCAATAATCTCAGATATGCAGATGACACCACCCTTATGGCAGAAAGTGAGAAACTCAAAAGCCTCTTGAAAGTGAAAGAGGAGAGTAAAAAAGTTGGCTTAAAGCTCAACATTCAGAAAACGAAGATCATGGCATCCGGTCCCATCACTTCATGGGAAATAGATGGGGAAACAGTGGAAACAGTGTCAGACTTTATTTTTTTGGGCTCCAAAATCACTGCAGATGGTGATTGCAGCCATGAAATTAAAAGACTTACTCCTTGGAAGAAAAGTTATGACCAACCTAGATAGTATATTCAAAAGCAGAGACATTACTTTGCCAACTAAGGTCCGTCTAGTCAAGGCTATGGTTTTTCCTGNTGACTGCAGCCATGAAATTAGAAGACGCTTACTCCTTGGAAGAAAAGTTATGACCAACCTAGATAGCATATTCAGAAGCAGAGACATTACTTTGCCAACTAAGGTCCATCTAGTCAAGGCTATGGTTTTTCCTGTGGTCATGTATGGATGTGAGAGTTGGACTGTGAAGAAGGCTGAGCACTGAAGAATTGATGCTTTTGAACTGTGGTGTTGGAGAAGACTCTTGAGAGTCTCTTGGACTGCAAGGAGATCCAACCAGTCCATTCTGAAGGAGATCAGCCCTGGGATTTCTTTGGAAGGAATGATGCTGAAGCTGAAACTCCAGTACTTTGACCACCTCATGCGAAGAGTTGACTCATTGGAAGAGACTCTGATGCTGGGAGGGATTGGGGGCAGGAGGAGAAGGGGACGACCAAGGATGAGATGGCTGGATGGCATCACGGACTCGATGGATGTGAGACTGAGTAAACTCCAAGAGATGGTAATGAACAGGGAGGCCTGGCGTGCTGCAATTCATGGGGTCTCAGAGAGTTGGACATGACTGAGCAACTGAACTGAACTGAACTGACATCCACCTGAGAAGGTGTGCCCATTGTACACCCAGAAAACCGAGCAGCAGGGACAGGGGAGGTGATAAGTCACAGCAACGTGCTCACCAAACACCTGGTCACCTGAGCTGCTCAGACCTGGGAAGGGCACGAAACGCAGGCCCAACCGAGTCTGCACCTTTGAGGACTACCAGAGAGCCTGAACCTGAGCGGCTTAGACCTGGGAGGCACATGCAGCCCAGGGCCGGCCTCAGACGGTTCCCAGCGGAGCAACCTAGAGCCTAAGCCATGCAGACAGGGAAAGCACACAGCTGTGAGTGGGGGCAAACCCAGTGTGGCCGAGACACTGTGAGCACTCCCCACACACGCCAGTGATATCTGTTTGCAGCCTTCCACTCTCCCCACAGCGCAACTGAACAAGTGAGCCTAAAAAAGTATCCACCACCGCCCCCTTGTGTCAGGGCGGAAATGAGACACTGAAGAGACCAGCAAACAGAAGAAGCGAAAACAGAGGGAACAGCCTTGGAAGTGACAGATGCAATAGATTAAAACCCTGTAGGTAGCACTGACTACATAGGAAGGGGCCTGTAGATCTTGAGAAGTATAAGCCGGATCAAGGAACTATCTGAAAGTGAAGTATAGATGGAGAAGTCTTGAGGCTACTGTAAGAATAAGACTAAAAACCAGTGGCAGGAGGCTTTAGTCCAAATCCTGAGAACACCAGAGAACTCCTGACTCCAGGGAACATTAATCGATGGGACCTCATCAAACGCCTCCATATCTACACTGAAACCAAGCACCACCCAAGGACCAACAAGTTCCAGAGCAAGACATACCATGCAAATTCTCCAGCAACACAGGAACATAGCCCTGAGCTTCAAATACAGGCTGCCCAAAATCACTCCAAACCCACTGACATCTCATAACTCATTACTGGACACTTCATTGCACTCCAGAGAGAAGAAATCCAGCTCCACCCACCAGAACACCTACACAAGCTTCCCTAACCAGGAAACCATGACAAGTCACCCGTCCAACCCCACCCACAGCAAGGAAACTCCACAATAAAGAGGAACCACCAACTGCCAGAATATGGAAAGCCACCCCAAACACAGCAATATAAACAAGATGAAAAGGCAGAGAAATACCCAGCAGGTAAAGGAACAGGATAAATGCCCACCAAACCAAACAAAAGA
>SJYV01010428.1:0-53776 GCA_006410875.1 Neotragus pygmaeus | reverse complement strand
AAATTTCTTTTGTCTATAGCAGTGATGGTTCTAGCTCCCCCTTACCCTCACTACTCCCCCCCGCCTTTTCCATGTCAGCTCCAACCCTGCTCTGTGAATGGAGTCGACCAGCTGACTGAGTGCTGGCATCATGCCAAGGGCTGCAAAGCAATGAGAATGTGCGCGCGCTCGCGTGTCTAAGTGTATACAGAACACAAAGGGAAAGGCCTGCAGTCTAGGAAATCACAGACTATTATATTAGGAAGTCTGCGTCATCTCTGCTTATTTGGGCTAATGGACCAGGAAAAGGGGAAGGCTTAGAGCAAGAAAAATACTCTTTTGATATAAATACACACTTTTTCCCTAGCCATCCTTATTTTTTTTAAGATACTTTTGTTGTGGCACAATGAGAGCTGCTCTGTCCAGGTGGTAGTGCCCATGTTCCTAGGGAAGTGTAACTCTTGGGACTTGAAGCAGTTTGTTCTGACTCTTCTTCTTGTCCCAATACAGGTGTGTGTGTTTGAGGAAGAGGGATGACTGGAAGAGAAATACCTCCTAAATTTAACAGCTGTAATTTGTTAGATACTTTTTTCCAAATTGTTTCAAATCATTCAGGATTGTCAAAAGTATGGGGTGGGGGGGAGGTGCTGTTAAGGAGAAGCAAAAGGCCTTGTCACAGAGCAAATTATATATTAGCTTTTCCTTTGAATCCACCCCCCATATTTTCTTTATTTCTTGTTGTTGTTTTGTTTAGTATATTTAAAAAATGCAGTAGTCTCCCCCTACCATCTGCTGCAGTTAGGGTTGTTCAAAGAGAAGGTCAAATAGTTCTTGGAAGGGGAAAAAAAGGAAAGATCTAAGCTTCCAGATATTGCAAGTGTTACAGTTTTGGAATTCAGTTGGCATGATTGTATCCTTCATTGGTCATTAAGAGCTCATTTAGAAATTATATTTCAATTTACCACCAATTTACCACAGTTCCTTTTTTCTTAACTTCATGTTTTTCTTAGATGTGGTACATATATATGAAAAGCTTTTGTGTTAAATGGAAATGTGAAATAAAGTATATTAATGAATAAAAGAATGTCATACTGGGACTTCCCTGGTGGTCCATTGGCTAGCAAGGCTCCACACTAGCAATGCAGGGGGCCTGGGTTCTGTCACTGGTCAGGGAACTAGATTCCACATGCTGCAGTCAAGACCTGGTCCAGCCAGTCATTTTATGTAAGTTTATTTTTGCTCCTGCCTGCCTATTTGGAATGATAGTGCTGATGTGCAGTAAGTAGATAAGGAGAGTTTGGAGTGAGAGAACTTTTGAACTAGTTTATCCTGGAATAGGGGCTCCCCAGGTGGGTCAGTGGATAAAGAATCCTACTGCCATGCAGGAGACGCAGATTCGATCCCTGAATGGAGAAGATCTTCTGGAGGAGGGCATGGGAACCCTCTTCCAGTATCCAGTATTATTACCTGGAGAATCCCATGTACAGAAGAGCCTAGGGGGCTACAGTCCTTAGGGTAGCAAAGAGTTGGACACGACATCATATAATAAGGTCTATCTTGTTGCAGTCTAGAGGAAATTGCTTAATTCAGTCTTTTTGATTCTTTTTTAAATTTTATTTATTTTTGGTTGTGCTGCATCATTGTTGCTGCGCATGGGCTTTCTCTAGTTGCAGCAAGCAGGGGCTACTCTCTAGTTGCAGTTTGTGGGCTTCTCATTTCAGTGACTTCCTTTCTTATGGAGCTCAGGCTCTAGAGTGTGTGGGCTTCATTAGCTGCAGCCTGCGGGTTTAGTTGCACTGTGGCATGTGAAATCTTCCTGGCAGGGATCGAATCCATGTCCCCTGCATTGGCAGGTGGATTCTTAACCTCTGGACCACCAGACAGTTCGGAGTTTTTTTGATTCTTTGTATTATAGCCCATGAATTTGTGTTCTTGCCAAGTTTTAACAAGCAACAATATTTTAGTATACTGTGTATATTTTTCTCTTTGATATGTAAGTTTTGGTGCAAGTGTTAGGAGGTGCGTATGAAGTTGTACTTTGAGGGTTGCTGGTTGGGACTTAGCAGAGTGGCTGGCCTGCTTATTCCCTAGTCTGCCCTAAGTTATTTCCCCACCACAAGTAGTTGAAGTCTACTCTTCCAAATGTCTATTTTGAATTAAGAGAGATTCTCTCCCCCCTACCCTCACCCCACCTCCGCTGTTAGTTGAATACTAGAAGACAAAATAGCAACAGAGACCAGCCTAGCTCAAACATGTGAAAGTGAAGTCACTCAGTCCTGTCCAACTCTTTGTGACCGCATGGGCTGTAGCCTACCAGGCTCCTCCGTCCTTGGGATTTTCCAGGCAAGAGTACTGGAGAAGGTTGCCGTTTCCTTCTCCAGGGGATCTTCCCGACCCAGGAAGTGAAGCCAGGTCTTCCGCATTGCAGGTAGACGCTTTACGTCTGAGCCACCAGGGAAGCTCAAACATAGAGTTTGATGATTCCCTAGTTCTTAGAGGTAATAATTGTGTTTTTGAGTTGATATTATCCTCTTACACTATTATTTTGTAATCCTCTCCATGGGAACCAGCCATTTTACAGGTGTGTAAATATAATATTGTTTTAATTCCACGTGATGCTTGCTTATTAGACTGATAGGTTTCATAGAATATCTTTTTGCAGTCTTTAACTTGTAACTTTTCTCTTTGTACTGGGAAGCAGATTAGTAAGGATAGTGTTATGGTTAGATAGTTATATAATCAGTGAGACATAAGTTAATAGATTCTATTAATGGACAGATTTTTTTTTTTCTTAATTCCCATAGGCCCTAGTTACTATTTAGAAGTGACTGAAGAGTAGTTTTGAAGAGTGTGTAAAATATGCCTTTTGACCACCTCTTATCGCCTCCATTCTAACTTTTTTAATGTCTGTCAGCCTCTCTTTGGTGTGTATCAGAACTTTTAAACTGATTTACTATAATTCTTTATATTTTTATAAAATATATTAGTATAAAATATATTTGGGCTGATTTATTATAAGATGACAGTGGGAGAGGGCTGCTTACCTTCTATTCATTAGTTTTTTTCTTAGGCAGGACATCCTAATCTGTCACATTTAAACATAGGAGTCTTTATGGTCCTTGGTGTATATTGTTAGACCTAACAGTGTATCATCTAAGACTAGGTCATATAGGCTCTTCATTCAAGGATGTGAGCCAAGGTTTGTGTACTAAACTCAACAGGTAAACAGTGATGGTGTGTCTGCTTTCATTTAGAATTACTGTCTTAACAGTTTGGAAAGATAGCATAGTTTGATGATTAGAAACATGGGCCTTGCAGTAAGAGAGACTTCAAACACAGGCCTTAGCTATTTACAGACTAAGACCTTGAAAAGTTACTTACCTGTTTTTGTTTTCCCTTGTGTAAAAGGAGAATTACTTAAATTATTAAAGCCCTCCTTTAAAGGATTTAAATGAGATAATGCATTTTGAAGCACTTAGCACAGTGCTTAGCAAATAATAAGAGCTCAGTGAATGTTAGCAGCTATTACTAATATTCCTTTCTATTGGGTTTGGGTATACTGTTTTCTTTGTTCCTATTAGTTTCTTTAGCCAGTCAATAACTATCTCTTTTTTAAACTTTTGGCATCTTTTGTGTTACACTGGTTGATTAACCTATGTGTTGGAAGAGCCTAGGTCAGGAGTCAGTCAGAAACTACAGCTACTGCCTGTTTTTATAAATCAGGTTTTATTAGAACACAGTTACACACTTTTGCTTACAGCAGCAGAGTTGAGAAGTTAGCCCACAGAGTCTAAAATATGTATTATCTGGCCCTTTACAGCAAAAGTTTGCAGACTTCTAGATTAAGAGTCTATTGTTTTTGTTTTTTTCCTAGAAAAGTGAGTCAGAAAGCAAGTTCTGGAAATCAAAAGGGAAGTAATTAAAATAGGCTAGAAGAATTAATTATCTTATGTTTTTAGGAATTAGATTTTATAGTGTGGGGAATAGTGGGAAGAGGTCCATTGACGTAGCTGATATGAGTTAGATGAAGGAAAGTACCATTTGGAGTTGGTTAAGCAATAACAGTACTTTCATGGTCTGTCAGGGCATTTCATGGTAGTGGGTAATAAGGGAAGTACAAAGAAATGAGAGATTTGCTGCCAGGGAGTTTGCATTAAACCTGAAAAATAGTATGAATTGATAGGTTACCTATTAAAGTAATAGATTAGTTAGAGTAGGCCAAGAGTTTTCAAGGTGTGGTCTACAGACTCCTGAAGATCCCTGAGACCCTTACAGGGAGTCTCGTGATGAAAGCTATTTCACAGTAATACAGAGGCATTATTTTGCCTTTTTCCCTTTGTTGACATTTGCACTGATGATCCAGAAGCAGTGGTGAGTAAAACTGCTCTGATGCCTTAGTATAATGAATCAACACAGTACTCTAGTAGTCATTCTCCATTGCCATGCAGTTTAAATTTGCTGATGTAAAAAAACCCAAAATCTTGTTTCACTTAAGAAAGTTCTTGAAGCAATAAAAATAAATTTTATTTAATCATGGCTTTTCAGAACATGGGTTTCAAATATTTTGTGTGATAAAGTGAGAAATCCTTATAAAGCACTTTTGCTACATATTGAGGTACAGTGTTTACCTCAAGGAATAGTGCAATCAGGTTCCAAGCTACCCAGCTGCTTTCTTCATAGAACGTTGTTTTTACTTGTTAATTGATCCAGGACTTCCCTGGTAGTCCAGTGGTGAAAGCAGCTCCCAATGCAGGAGGCACGGGTTCAATCTCTGCTTGGGGAATTAAGATTCCCCATGCTACATGGCATGGCTAAAAAAGTTTTTAAAAAAAAAGAAAGAATAATCTGTGAACTATGATCTTTAGATTTAGGTTTTTGGCAGACATATTCTTGAAATTTTTCAAGGAAAGCACCTAACTATATTTATGCCTCATGATAAAATTCAAGTAAAAATTAAACCATGAGTTTGACAGCTTTTAGGACTTAAATACTTTTCTGATGAGAGTGGTTGTGGTATGGACAAATGTGATTAAAAAATATATATATATATATAAAATAATGAACTATATTGGCATTTGAAATTTACCTCTAGATGACCAGAATGACCTCTAGTGGACCAGAATTTTTCAGATGATCAATGCATGATGTAAAAATACCCTGCTTGGGTAAAAGATCCGTTCAGAGTATAAGACAGTGGATTTTAAAATAACAGTATGAAAAGTTTATTTATAAAATTTCAGATTTCACTTTGCAGCTAACCTTTAGAAACTGGTTAATTTTTTTTTTAATTGAAGTAAAATTCACTTAACTGAATTAACTATTTTAAGTTGTATAATTTGATGGTGTTTAGTGCATTCACAGTCTTGCAACCACTACCTAAGTCAAATTCCAGAACATTTTCATCACTCCAAAAGGAAACTTGTGCCCATTAAGCATTTGCTTCCCATTAGTATTAGTATAATGTTTTTGAGATTCATCCATGTTGTAGCATGTATCAGTACTTTATTCCTTTTTATGCCTGAATAATATCCGCTGGAAATATACCACATTTTGCTTATCCATTTGTCAGTTCACAATTGGGATTATTTCCACCTTTTTAGCTATTGTGAATAATGCTGTTGTGAACATTTTGTACTAGTTTTTGTTTGAATACCTGTTTTCAGTTCTTTACCTGTGAATGGAATTCCTGGGACAAATGTAATTCTGTTTTTGATAATCCTAACTTTTTGAGGAACTGCTAAACCATTTTCCAAAACAGATATCCCACTTTATATTCCTGCTAGGATTACACTTTCTCCACATTCTCACCAACATTTATTTTCAACTTTTTGATTATAGTCATCCAAATGTAATGTTAGTTGCTCAGTAGTGTCCGACTCTTTGCGACTCCATGGACTGTAGCTGGTCAGGCTCCTCTGTCCATGGAATTCTCCAGGCAAGAGTGCTAGAGTGGGTGGCCGTTTCTTTCTCCAATAGTCATTCTAGTAGGTATGAATTGGTATCTCATTGTGGTCTTGGTTTTCATTTCTCTAATGACTAATGATGTTGAGCATCTTTTCATGTGCTTTTTGACCATTAGTGTATCTTTTAGATAAATCTCTATTCAAGTCTTTTGCCCATGTGTATTGAGCTTTGACTGTATCAGAAGTGAAGATATCCACAATTCTGACCAATTAAAAAAGAGTATTAGAGTATCCCTCATCAACATGAGGTGGCTCAGACAGTAAAGACTCTGCCATGCAGGAGACCTGGGTCTGATCCCTGGGTCAGGAAGATCCCCTGGAGAAGGGAATGGCAACCCACTCCAGTTTTCTTGCCTGGAGAATTCCCTGGACAGAAGAGCCTGGTTGGCTACAGTCCATGGGGTCCCAAAGAGTCAGACACAACTGAGTGACTAACACACACACACATCAGTATGAACTCATATGAGTTTTAATCTGTATATATACTTATGCACATATATACAGATAGATAAAGAAAAAGATACAAATGTGTGTTTATATGTGCATGTGTGTATTTCCTTGTTCACCATACCAGTGAGCACATTTGACATCACTTCTTGGTTTCTAGATGCCAGTCTGAAATAAAAGGAACCAGAACTCCTTGGAGAAATGGCTAAGGAAGAGAAGAAATTTACATGAGTCTGAAACATCATGTGGTACCAGAAAGTAATGAAATGCTTAAAAAAAAAAAATGGGGAGCCAACATGGAGGAACTGCCAGTGACCAAATCTGGGGACAATTTGAAGAATAAAATAAAGATAATGGATTATAAACCATGGAATAAGATAAATGTGCACAAGTCCACATTGCGGTAAATAAATACTTGAATAAATGGGGAAATGAGAACAGCTATTNCCTTCTATTCATTAGTTTTTTTCTTAGGCAGGACATCCTAATCTGTCACATTTAAACATAGGAGTCTTTATGGTCCTTGGTGTATATTGTTAGACCTAACAGTGTATCATCTAAGACTAGGTCATATAGGCTCTTCATTCAAGGATGTGAGCCAAGGTTTGTGTACTAAACTCAACAGGTAAACAGTGATGGTGTGTCTGCTTTCATTTAGAATTACTGTCTTAACAGTTTGGAAAGATAGCATAGTTTGATGATTAGAAACATGGGCCTTGCAGTAAGAGAGACTTCAAACACAGGCCTTAGCTATTTACAGACTAAGACCTTGAAAAGTTACTTACCTGTTTTTGTTTTCCCTTGTGTAAAAGGAGAATTACTTAAATTATTAAAGCCCTCCTTTAAAGGATTTAAATGAGATAATGCATTTTGAAGCACTTAGCACAGTGCTTAGCAAATAATAAGAGCTCAGTGAATGTTAGCAGCTATTACTAATATTCCTTTCTATTGGGTTTGGGTATACTGTTTTCTTTGTTCCTATTAGTTTCTTTAGCCAGTCAATAACTATCTCTTTTTTAAACTTTTGGCATCTTTTGTGTTACACTGGTTGATTAACCTATGTGTTGGAAGAGCCTAGGTCAGGAGTCAGTCAGAAACTACAGCTACTGCCTGTTTTTATAAATCAGGTTTTATTAGAACACAGTTACACACTTTTGCTTACAGCAGCAGAGTTGAGAAGTTAGCCCACAGAGTCTAAAATATGTATTATCTGGCCCTTTACAGCAAAAGTTTGCAGACTTCTAGATTAAGAGTCTATTGTTTTTGTTTTTTTCCTAGAAAAGTGAGTCAGAAAGCAAGTTCTGGAAATCAAAAGGGAAGTAATTAAAATAGGCTAGAAGAATTAATTATCTTATGTTTTTAGGAATTAGATTTTATAGTGTGGGGAATAGTGGGAAGAGGTCCATTGACGTAGCTGATATGAGTTAGATGAAGGAAAGTACCATTTGGAGTTGGTTAAGCAATAACAGTACTTTCATGGTCTGTCAGGGCATTTCATGGTAGTGGGTAATAAGGGAAGTACAAAGAAATGAGAGATTTGCTGCCAGGGAGTTTGCATTAAACCTGAAAAATAGTATGAATTGATAGGTTACCTATTAAAGTAATAGATTAGTTAGAGTAGGCCAAGAGTTTTCAAGGTGTGGTCTACAGACTCCTGAAGATCCCTGAGACCCTTACAGGGAGTCTCGTGATGAAAGCTATTTCACAGTAATACAGAGGCATTATTTTGCCTTTTTCCCTTTGTTGACATTTGCACTGATGATCCAGAAGCAGTGGTGAGTAAAACTGCTCTGATGCCTTAGTATAATGAATCAACACAGTACTCTAGTAGTCATTCTCCATTGCCATGCAGTTTAAATTTGCTGATGTAAAAAAACCCAAAATCTTGTTTCACTTAAGAAAGTTCTTGAAGCAATAAAAATAAATTTTATTTAATCATGGCTTTTCAGAACATGGGTTTCAAATATTTTGTGTGATAAAGTGAGAAATCCTTATAAAGCACTTTTGCTACATATTGAGGTACAGTGTTTACCTCAAGGAATAGTGCAATCAGGTTCCAAGCTACCCAGCTGCTTTCTTCATAGAACGTTGTTTTTACTTGTTAATTGATCCAGGACTTCCCTGGTAGTCCAGTGGTGAAAGCAGCTCCCAATGCAGGAGGCACGGGTTCAATCTCTGCTTGGGGAATTAAGATTCCCCATGCTACATGGCATGGCTAAAAAAGTTTTTTAAAAAAAAGAAAGAATAATCTGTGAACTATGATCTTTAGATTTAGGTTTTTGGCAGACATATTCTTGAAATTTTTCAAGGAAAGCACCTAACTATATTTATGCCTCATGATAAAATTCAAGTAAAAATTAAACCATGAGTTTGACAGCTTTTAGGACTTAAATACTTTTCTGATGAGAGTGGTTGTGGTATGGACAAATGTGATTAAAAAATATATATATATATATAAAATAATGAACTATATTGGCATTTGAAATTTACCTCTAGATGACCAGAATGACCTCTAGTGGACCAGAATTTTTCAGATGATCAATGCATGATGTAAAAATACCCTGCTTGGGTAAAAGATCCGTTCAGAGTATAAGACAGTGGATTTTAAAATAACAGTATGAAAAGTTTATTTATAAAATTTCAGATTTCACTTTGCAGCTAACCTTTAGAAACTGGTTAATTTTTTTTTTAATTGAAGTAAAATTCACTTAACTGAATTAACTATTTTAAGTTGTATAATTTGATGGTGTTTAGTGCATTCACAGTCTTGCAACCACTACCTAAGTCAAATTCCAGAACATTTTCATCACTCCAAAAGGAAACTTGTGCCCATTAAGCATTTGCTTCCCATTAGTATTAGTATAATGTTTTTGAGATTCATCCATGTTGTAGCATGTATCAGTACTTTATTCCTTTTTATGCCTGAATAATATCCGCTGGAAATATACCACATTTTGCTTATCCATTTGTCAGTTCACAATTGGGATTATTTCCACCTTTTTAGCTATTGTGAATAATGCTGTTGTGAACATTTTGTACTAGTTTTTGTTTGAATACCTGTTTTCAGTTCTTTACCTGTGAATGGAATTCCTGGGACAAATGTAATTCTGTTTTTGATAATCCTAACTTTTTGAGGAACTGCTAAACCATTTTCCAAAACAGATATCCCACTTTATATTCCTGCTAGGATTACACTTTCTCCACATTCTCACCAACATTTATTTTCAACTTTTTGATTATAGTCATCCAAATGTAATGTTAGTTGCTCAGTAGTGTCCGACTCTTTGCGACTCCATGGACTGTAGCTGGTCAGGCTCCTCTGTCCATGGAATTCTCCAGGCAAGAGTGCTAGAGTGGGTGGCCGTTTCTTTCTCCAATAGTCATTCTAGTAGGTATGAATTGGTATCTCATTGTGGTCTTGGTTTTCATTTCTCTAATGACTAATGATGTTGAGCATCTTTTCATGTGCTTTTTGACCATTAGTGTATCTTTTAGATAAATCTCTATTCAAGTCTTTTGCCCATGTGTATTGAGCTTTGACTGTATCAGAAGTGAAGATATCCACAATTCTGACCAATTAAAAAAGAGTATTAGAGTATCCCTCATCAACATGAGGTGGCTCAGACAGTAAAGACTCTGCCATGCAGGAGACCTGGGTCTGATCCCTGGGTCAGGAAGATCCCCTGGAGAAGGGAATGGCAACCCACTCCAGTTTTCTTGCCTGGAGAATTCCCTGGACAGAAGAGCCTGGTTGGCTACAGTCCATGGGGTCCCAAAGAGTCAGACACAACTGAGTGACTAACACACACACACATCAGTATGAACTCATATGAGTTTTAATCTGTATATATACTTATGCACATATATACAGATAGATAAAGAAAAAGATACAAATGTGTGTTTATATGTGCATGTGTGTATTTCCTTGTTCACCATACCAGTGAGCACATTTGACATCACTTCTTGGTTTCTAGATGCCAGTCTGAAATAAAAGGAACCAGAACTCCTTGGAGAAATGGCTAAGGAAGAGAAGAAATTTACATGAGTCTGAAACATCATGTGGTACCAGAAAGTAATGAAATGCTTAAAAAAAAAAAATGGGGAGCCAACATGGAGGAACTGCCAGTGACCAAATCTGGGGACAATTTGAAGAATAAAATAAAGATAATGGATTATAAACCATGGAATAAGATAAATGTGCACAAGTCCACATTGCGGTAAATAAATACTTGAATAAATGGGGAAATGAGAACAGCTATTTATTACAGTAAAAATTCAGATTAACATATAAGAATTTTGGAAGCATCTGGCAAGTACTAATAATTGTTGCAGGCAAGTATTATCTATAGATATTAAGATTAGTGGGTGGAAATTTGATGCAAAATGGAATTTAATGGAACCCCCTGGTATCTCCCATAATAACTTTTCAGTGGAGAGGCTTGGCAGACACCACCTCGGTCAAGTGATTAAAGTTAACAACACCCATAGTTCAATATATCAACACCACGTATTTCCTGATATACTGAAAAGGGCACACCATCACTTTTGTGACATTGCCAAAAATGTATAGCCTCAGTGTAATCATGTGAAAACATCACACAAATTCAAAGTGAAAGACTAATAAAGGACTTCTCTGGTCCAGTGGTTAAGAATCCACCTTGTAATGCAGGGGATGTGGATTTGATCCCTGGCCAGGAAACTAAGATCCCACGTGGCTTGGAGCAACTAAGCCTTCACGCCTCAGCTAGAGAGCCTGTGTGCCACAATAGAGTCCATAGACCACAGTGGAAGATCCCACATGACGAAACAAAGATCCCATGTGCTGCAACTAAGACCCTGATGGAGACAAATAAACATTATTTAAGAAAAAAATACTAGTGAACTGTCACAGATTGGAGGAGACCAAAGAGACATGACAACTAAATACTATGTGGGATTGTGGATTGTATCTTGGATCTGAAAAGGCTGTGAGTAGGAAAACTGATGAAATTTGCGTAAGGCCTGTAGAGTAGTTAATAGTATTTTATTAACACTGTTCATTTCCTGATTTCAGAATGTTATACTATGGTTATAAAAGATGTTGGCACTGCAGTTATACTTTAATTAAAATTTAACTAAAAATATTTCCATTTTAATAATCATTTTTTTAAAGATATGAACATTAGGGAGAACAGAATGAAGAGTGTATAGGACTTCTCAAAACTATTGTTGCAACTTTTCTCTAAGTTTAAAATCATTTCAGAGCTTAAAAAAGTTTTTTAAATAATGAATTCATTAAAGACTTAAAAAAAAATACCCTTCCTTTTCTAACCATGTATCTGTTTAAGACCAGATGTTTTTCTCCATATACTTCAGCTGAAACAATATATCACAGCAGATTGAATACAGCAACAGCTATGGGAATCCAGCTGTCTTTTAAGCCAGACATTAACAAGATTTGCAAAATTGTATAATAATGCCACTAGTATCACTAAATTGTTCTTTTTTGGGAGAAATAGTTATTTTGTAATAAAGGATATATTATTTATATTAATGTGGAATGTGGGCTTATTTTTTAATGAATTGATAACTTTAAAAATTCTGTTTCAATTTCTAATATGATAACTATAGCCTACAAGCAAACTCTCTTTGGAGTTTTAATTTTTAAGAGTGTCCTTTTATATTTACTTATTTGGCTGCGCCAGGCCTTAGTTACCACAGCAGGATCTTGGATCTTCATTGTGACATATGGGACCTTTAGTTGCAACATGCAGACTCTTTTAGTTACGGCATGCAGGATCTAGTTCCCTGATCAGGGGTCAAACCCAGGCATTGGGAGCAGGAAGTCATAGCCACTGGACTACCGGGGAAGTCCCTAGGAGTGTCCTCTTAAAGGGATCCTGAGACTAAAAAGTTTTAAAAACTGAGAGAATATGCCTAACGGTTGCAACAAAGATAAAAATGCAAGACCTCAAAGAAAATATAATAGAAAGTATTTTTTACAATTTGAAACAATTGTAGTTTTGTAATTACACTTTGTAAATGCCCAAAGTGATTGGGTCCTGATACTCTGTTGTTTCAGTGGTAATTCAGGAACTCAGGTTCTTTTATACTGATGTACTTGCTGATCTCTAGAACAATGATTCTCATACTGTAGTGTGCATCAGAGTTACCTGGAAGACTTGTTAAAGCATAAAAGAAAGTTCCTAGTCCCTATCATTAGAGTTTCTGATTCATGGATATGGAATGGGGCTCGAGAGTTTGTATATCCAACAAATTCCCAAGAAATGTTGAAACCACTAGCAGGAGGATCAATTTCTAGGGTATTGTCCTTGTCTGCAGGCTTGAAACTGTGTGGCAGCCAATAGGAATGGGAAAAAACATGAACGAGTTTGCCTACTTTTTATAGTTATTAGGCTGAAAGTAGCACATAACACTTCTCTGTATTCCATTGGCAAGAATTTAGCCTAACAGTCACCAATGGAACCTAGGAAATGTAGTGAGCCGAACATCTAGGGTAGCCAGTATTTCCATTACTGTGGGAGGAGGAAGTGGAATCAATTTTGATGGGCAGTAAGCCACAGTATCAAGACATTGGAAGAATAAGTACTTGGATAAGATTGGTTAACTCAGGAATATGTTTTATCAGATAAAGAACAGGAATTTATACTTAGAAGTGTGTCAGGGGAAGGACTAGGAGAGTAGTATGTGCATATGTAAAAGTGAGGCTGTTTTTTGGAAGATTAGGGCAGAGTAACTTGGTTAGGTGGGCAGAATAGAGGGGGCCAGGTAGTAAGTAACAGTGGAAAGTATTACATTCAAGAATGCTTATCAGATTTAATAGAAAATAAATTGAAACAGCAGAAAGCCAGCTGAGAAACTGTTCTTTCCTGCTGTAAGGGTCATAAAGTGAAAATGAAAGTCACCCAGTCGTGTCTGACTCTTTGTGACCCTATGGACTATACAGTCTATGGAATTCTGCAGGCCAGAGTACTGGAGTAGGTAGCCTTTCCCTTCTCCAGAGGATCTTCCCAACCCAGGGATCGAACCCAGGTCTCCAGCATTGCAGGCGGGTTCTTTACCAGCTGAACCATAAGGGAAGCCCGTAAGGGTCTTAAGGTTCTTCTTTATTGAAGATGCCCTGCGTTGATATTTTCCCATTCTAAAATCATAGTCACAAAAATAATTTTAGGAGCTCTTGGTGCCCTAGTGTTGATTACCCATATATGTGTATCTGATCCATAACTTTCTCTAATATGACCCAAGGAGGTGAATGAAAATGAAAAATGCAAAGCTAAAACTGAACTGATTACCTAGAATGAAGGTGGGTGGGATATTGTACAGGGGTTTAGGCTTCTTGCTCTAGAAATGGGAAGATTTTTATACAGAGAATAATCATCAGAAGTCTTCCAACTAGTAAGAAGGCTGAATAATCCTGAAATAGTAGAAATGAATCAGTTCTGCTAAGTTAGAGCTGTATACCATACCATTTCCTCAGTCTCATCTGCTCCCTCTTCCCCTACCAAAACATCATGCAAATGAAGGGTCCAGTTATTCATTTAACAGATAATCATTGAGTGGTTTTGTTTAGTTTTGTCTTTTACATTCCAGGAAGTTATCTCAAAACTGAGGGTAATAGCAGTGAATAAAGTAGACAGATCCCTCACTCCATGGTGTTGATAAGTTAATGGAGGAAGGAGAAAAGCAAAAATAAGCAAATGCATGCTGTATCAGAAAAATCAAGATTGAGCTGAAAGGGTTAATGTGCCTTTGGTTTCAGTGTACATCAATTTAAGTACGACCCAATGAGTACAGGTTTCTCATTGGATTGGCTTGTCTTGTTGCGGAGCACAGGCTCAAGGACACACGAGTTTAAATAGTTGCATCACACAGATTCAGTAGTTCCCATGCTCTAGAGCACAGGCTTAATAATAGTTGCAGCACACGGGCTTACGAATATGCATCTTCCTGAACCGGGGATCAAACCTGTGTCTCCTGCATTGGCAGGTGGATTCTTTACCACTGAGCCACCAGGGAAACCCAAGACAGATTCTGATTGTGTCATATATGTGACTTTTGCGTCTTTCATTTGGAGAGTAAGTCTTGACTCAGCAGAAAGTTGATAAAAGTGAATTATAATTTCTTTGGATCTCAGCTTCTTTCTTTGCAGGCTTGGGGCTTTGTAACAGGTTTAATGATATTTGTGACAGTCCCTGGTAAAACCCAAATGAACATTTTGGTCAACTCACTAGTAATCTGCCAGTGTCTTCTATAGTTGGGTCACATTAATTTCTAACCTATGATTGATAATATTGCTAGATATATTGTAGTATAAGCTATGCTGTGTTTTGTGTCCTATGCAGAGATCAGGTGGTCTCTCTTGGTTCCCTGTTTTCTAAACCTCCTTTTAATGAGAAATAGTTAATAGAGGGGACTACCCTGATGGTCCAATGGCTTATAATCTATGCTCCCAATGCAGGGGGCCTGGGTTAAATCCCTGGTCAACTAAGACCCACTGCAGACAAATGAATAAAAGTAAATATTTAAAGAAAAAGTTAATAGGGCTTAGATATTCACATTGATGCATACTCTTCTTAAGCCCGCATCCACAACCTTTTCTATTCTATCAAGTGATGAATACCAGAGATTGTTATCTCCAGGATTATATGGAAGTGTCTAAGATGATCCAATAAAATGGTACATTAGAAGATAGCTTCACTCTTTGTCGCATCTAACATACTATAGAGTATTTTGTACTCTATAGTAAGGAAAGACTCATTTTGTCTTTCCTCAAATTCCGTTTGAGGAATTTGTTTTGCAATTTGGTTTGTATATATTTAAGTTCCTTTAGGAAACTGAGATGGAGAGCTTCCATCCTAGGAAAGTGTCGAGTTAGTTGCTAGAAATGATTGGGTTTAGGAAGCATTAGATAGCTTGGAAGGAGCTTGGCTATCTGGTGTGCATCAGGGTAGTTTGGAGATGTGCAGTACAGAACCATTGCTCTGTGATCTTTG
The DNA here is from genome assembly GCA_006410875.1 of Neotragus pygmaeus. Lineage (NCBI taxonomy): Eukaryota > Metazoa > Chordata > Mammalia > Artiodactyla > Bovidae > Neotragus > Neotragus pygmaeus. The sequence continues at coordinate 38,394 of SJYV01010428.1, read as the reverse complement.
GCAGGGACGGGGAGCCTGGTGGGCTGCCGTCTATGGGGTCGCACAGAGTCGGACACGACTGAAGTAACTTAGCAAGCAAGCAAGAAATACAATTTCCGGTTTGGTGGAAGTCAAATTGCAGTTCATTCAGCTCACATTTGCAAGTAGTAGGCATGAGCCTATTAATCTCTGAAGCCCCACTGAGGTAGAATTAATTGTATGGTTATGTTTGCCCCTTTAAAGTACAAGAATTTTCATTAAGAGAAATTTGTTCGACTTACTCTTTGTGGAATAAATATCTGGCTAGGTCACGACTTATAACATTCTCCCTTCTCTGTTATGACTAATTTAGTATACAGAGCTGTAAATATCCTTGAGGGATATTCTGGAGAAATTTTTGTGAAGCCAGAAACATTTGTGAGACTCTCCTAGGGCTTACAGATCACTGCCATTGTCCTTTCATGACCACCCCCCAGCTCTTATTTCCTCAAAGTGCAAAAAAGTGGTTACCCTCACAGGCCACTGAATGAGAATATCTCTGGTTTTACTACTCTGATTATGGGAGTGTGTATATGGTAAATAATTTGTGTGTGTGCACTACTGTTATATGTTGTACCTATGGTGGAGTTTTAATAAAGCATTCGGACAGTAATTGAAGTAGAAGATTTATTTGGCAAAAACAGAACTATGTTCAGCAACATGGAACTGAATTTTATTCTTCATACAAAGTTAAAAGCACATTGTAGTTCCATCCTGACCACTTGCCCAGTCCCTATCTCTTCGAGAGAGAGAGAAGCTCCATCGAAATTATTTCATCTGATTGATGATTGTCACTTATAATTTATTGCTGCTTCTGTCTTGTGTATTCCTTTGGAAAAGATGTATGGATTCATTACATATTCTAATGTATCATCTGTATATTATAAAATAAAGTCAAGCATGTATCTGCTGATACTTTTTAAGTTGACCTGTCTTTATACTTAGAAATGTTTCTTACTAGTAGGCTTCCCTGGTGTCTCAGATGGTAAAGAATCTGCCTGCAGTGCAGGAGACCCATGTTCGATTCTTGGGTTGGGGAGATCCCCTGGAGAAGGAAATGACAACCCACCCCAGTATTCTTGCCTGGAGAATTCCATGGATTGCAGAGAGTTGGATACAACTGAGCGACTATCACTGACACTCACCTATGGCAGACAGTAATTGAATAAGTCTTTACTGATAGAATGTTACAGGTGACCACCATCAATTAAAAAAAAAAATTGACATGAGAGTTGAAAACCCACTTCCTTGGTGTGGTGATTTAATCATGGCTCTCCTATATATTTGTAGGGTCTTCCCAGGTGGCTCAGTGGTAAAGAATCCACCTGCTAATGCAGGAGATGCAGGTTCAGTCTGTGGGTCAGGAAGATTCCCTTAAGGAGGAAATGGCAACCCACTCCAATATTCTTGCCTGGAAAATTCCTTGGACAGAGGAGCCTGGCGGGCTATGGTCCATGGGGTCACAGAGTCAGACACGACTGAGCATGCACACACGCTCCTATGTATTACATGACTTTAGACAGGTATATTTAGCCTAAGTCTCAATTACTAGGCTGGAGATAATATGGAATTCATAGGAGTGTTTTGAGAGTTAAATGAAGTGTTGTTTCTATGGTTCTTAGCCCACAGTTTTGATATTTAGCCTCACTCAAATGTTATTCACCTTTCTATTTCCCTTGCTCCTTTGTCGCCGATACACACCATGTTACTTTGTTTCCTATTGAAGTGCACTTCCCCCAACTGTTTTCAGATTTGTGTGGTGAATATATCACTTGAAAAAACCATTTATCTGAGAAGAGGCTCTCCTGAGTAGTGTGTATGAAATGTAGCTAAGAGATCATGTTTTTCAGAATAGTGTGAAAAGTCACAACCATTTAATTTAAAACTCCTCTCTCCTACCACCTGTTGTTATTGGTACCCTTGAATACGTAATTTTTTTTTCTTCCTTTAACTATTATTTAAATATTATTTTAAGTATAACATTCCTAAAGAAAGCCTACATTTTCTCTACTTTGCCCAAAGAATGGAATGTAATAGATAAGTTCTGAAGGAGATTGGAAAAACGTGGTTAACTCCATGTTGCTCAGTTGCTTAGTTGTGTCTGACTCTTTGCAACCCCATGGACTGCACAGCATACCAGGCTTCCCTGTCCTTCAATATCTTCTGGAGTTTGCTCAAATTCATGTCCATTGAGTCGATGATGCTGTCCAGCCATCTCATCCTCTGTCACCCCCTTCTCCTGCCTTCAATCTTTGCAAGCATCAGGGTCTTTTGCAAGGAGTCGGTTCTTCGCATAAAATGGCCAAAGTATTGGAGCTTGAGCTTCAGCATCAGTCCTTCCAGTGAATATTCAGGGTTGATTTCCTTGCTGATTTGCTCTCTTTGCTGTCCAAGGGACTCTAAATAGAGTCTTCTCCAGCACCACAGTCTGAAAGCATCAATTCTTTAGCACTCAACCTTCCTTATTATGGTCCAACTCTCACATCTGTATATGACTACTGGAAAAACCACAGCATTAAGTATACGGACCTTTGTCAGCAAAGTGATGTCTCTGCTTTGAATACACTGTCTAGGTTTGTCATAGCTTTTCTTCTAAGGAGGAAGTGTCTTTTAATTGCGTGGCAGCAGTCATCATCCCCAGTGATTTTGGAACCCCAAAAGATAAAGTCTGTCACTGTTGACATTTTTCCCCATCTGTTTGCCATGAAGTGATGGGACCAGATGCCATGATATTAGTTTTTTGAATGTTGAGTTTTAAGCCAGCTGTTTGACTCTCCTCTTTCACCTTCATTAAGAGGCTCTTTAGTTCCTCTTTGCTTTCTGCCATTGGGGTAGTGTCATCTCCATGTCTGAGGTTATTGATATTTTTCCCAGCAATCTTGATTACAGCTTGTGATTTGTCCAGCCCAGCATTTCACATGATGTATGTACTCTGCATATAGTTAAATAAGCAGGGTGACAATATATACCCTTGACATACTTCTTTGCCAGTTTTAAACCAGTCCACTGTCCATGTCTGGTTCTACCTGTTGCTTCTTGACCTGCATATAGGTTTCTCAGGAGGCAGGTATTCCCATCTCTTCAAGAATTTCCCATTCTATTCCTTTATTTAATTATATATTCCCTAGGTTACTTACTTGCCTGTTTCTATTATGAAAGTTTAGAACAATAATTCTTAAACTATATGGAGTGCCTAATAACCACCAGGAAAACATGATAAAATGTAGATTTCTTGGCTCCTCACCGAGAAATTCCAGTTCATTACTTTAAAATGGGCTTGGGAGGATTTATTTTAAACACGTATCTAAAGTAATTCTGATACAGCGTCTAAAATGATACTTAGCAAAACCTGGATATAAAGTAAAAGGAAAATGACAAAGTTAAAGTTATTGAGTTCCATCCGTGAATGACATATTGATCTCCATTGCCCTTTATAGTGATACTTCTCCAAACCATCTGTGATGAAGGACCAACTTTTTGTTTGGTTTTCTAATATAGATAGCATAGACCAATACTTTTGTAAATATAATGAGTTGAATTACTGGAAAAGAGATATCCAGATTCAAACCCAGCATTTTTTATTGTTAGATTCAACAGGCATAAATTACTCTGTCAAATTAAAATAAAAATTTCTAAATGCTTACTCTGAATTTCTATGCTTATCTTGTTGCAGAGTGGTAATAAACAGTTCATGGACCAGCACCAGTCTGTGGACCACAGTTTGAATAGCATTGCTCTTCAGAAAGTGAAGATGAGTTTGTGTTGAAACTGGCAAGCTAGAATCCTAGTCTCTTCTACAAATCCCAGGAAGCCTGATTTCTTCATCTATAAAATTGAGACAGTTTTACTACTCTGCCTGTCTTACAGAGATGTTGTCCTCATATAAAACGTAATGTGTGTAAGAGTACATTGCAGACTGAAAAAACTAATGTAAGTTATATTAATCATCAGAAGCATTTATTAAACATTTTAATATTGTATAGGGACTTTGTTTGCAACTAGAGAAGTAGAGATATGGTAAGGAGCTTACTGTTCAGTTATATCTTTGCCCCATAAGGATGGGAGTATCCTGAGCTGATTAAATTCCAGCTTCACAAACGTTTTCCTAGACTTGTGCAGGCTTTTTCTGAACTCTAGTAGCTTTTTAATATTTTTTAAACATGTAATTTTGGAATGTTTCTTTGTAATACCTGAAATAAGAATTTGAAAGTATAACATATTTCTCTAATAGATTGAAAACATTTGGTGGCAGGCCCTCTTTTGAGTTGAAGTTTCTTGTCCTCTTGTATCTATCCTTTGCTGTTAATCCTGGAACAGATTACCCCTTCTTCCAACTGGCTCCCAGTTTTAGACTTGCTGCCCAACACCATACTCTTTCTCTCCTCTGACTACCTTCTCTTCTGAGTATTTACAGGAGATAGAGTTCCTTGAAACCAGACATTTTTGACTGCGTTTTATGAACAGATGAGGTACAAGAGATAAGAAAATGAGTAATACATAAGGTTCCAGACCCCCTGGGAGCTCACAGTTTTTAAAGGGAAAAGGACAAGTAATTTAGTAATGAGACAGGTACTGACATGTTCAAAAATGGTTTGAGAACAGAGGGGGAGAAAAAACTGCCTAGGGGGACAGGGAAATTTTCATAGATAGGACAACCATCTAATTTACCCTCCAGAATGACACTATTAAAGGTGCAAGGATCATTATTACCATCAGGAGGGTACACCAGGTATAAATTGGGACTGCCCTGTGTAACCAAGACATATTGTCACCCTATTAATAAAAGAAATATCTGTGTAGTCTTAAAGTAAAAGTTGGAGGATTTACTAGGGAAAGAAAGTAGCATACAGAAGAGCTAGGAAGAATGAAAGAATATGTAGTTGTGCCTAGCTCGTGAAATACTTAAGAGCAGGAGTGGCAGACGATAAGGTTGCAAAGGTAAATTGGGACAAGATGATGTAGGGACCTGTGTGCTAGTGTTATCGATAATGGGGAGTCTTTGATATTAAAGATGAGATAATAAGACTGGATTCTTTTTTTCTAAAGATCACTTTACTGGCTATATGGAAAATGAAAGCTGGGGGCGAGGGACTTAGGTACTGAGACCATAAGATCTTTTCAAATACTTGCTGTAGATTAGGAGAGAAAAGATGATATTCTGAACTAAGGGATGGCAGGAAAGTTGGAAAGAGTGGATAGACTCCAGAGGTCTTTTAGAGAGATTTAAATTTGTAGGGGAAAAGGCACTTGGCTTCTAGGACACCATGTTCTCCTGGTTTTCTTCCTACCTCACAGACCACTCCTCAATCTTAGTTGCTAGTTATTCTGTTCAATTATAAATGTTGGAGTACCCCAAAGCTCAGCCCTGATACTTCCTCTCTTTGCATTCACTTCTTCTCCTCCTCTTTGTTTTTTTGTTTATTCATTTGGCTGCACCGGTCTGGCATTTGAAATGTAGTTCCTTGATTAGGAATTGCACCCTGCCCCCTTGCACTGGGACCGTTGAGTTTTAACCACTGGACCGCCAGGGAAGTCCCTGCCTTCACTTCTTAAATGATTCTGTCTACCCCATGACTTGAAATTCTGTCTGTATGTTTATCACTCTGAATTTGTATCTTCAGCCAAACATCTCTTAACTCTAGACTTGTGTCTAATAGGCATTTCAGACTTAACATGTTAGAACTACATTTTTCATTTTTCCTCCAAACATATTGTTATTCACCATTTTCATAAAAAGCATCGTCATTCATTGTGGTGACAACAGTGTTGGAGTAATGCTTGACTACTTCTTTTTCTCATCCTTCTCATCCAGTACACCAGCATTTCTCTTGGCTCTTTTTCCAAGATATGTCCTTGGTTTGGCCCTTGGATTACCTCTCCTGCCTCCTGTCCTGCAACTCTCCTTCTTGGAGATGGCACTTCATCGTTACCTTTTTACTGTTTCTGCCATATGCTAAGCACCATTCTGTCTCAAGCAGCATTCTTGCTTTTTTCTCTACTTGTTATATTCTCTTCCAGATACATGCAGAGCTCACTTCTTCACTTAACTTAGGATTTAGCACAAATGTTACCTTTTTAGATACGACTTTGCCAATTCTGCTTTTAAGAATAGTCTGTTCCTCTCATCTGGCACTCCATCCCCTTTTCATGCTTAACTTTTTTCAGGGATATTCTATCTACTTTACCTATTCATGTTGTTAATTTGTTCATTGTTTCTTTTCCCCACTGGATTGAAGTCCATGAGGATAGAGATTTTGTTTAGTGTTGTATCCTCAATGCCTAGGAAAATACTAATAATAAATGTTAGGCACTTCATAAATATTGTATTTCATGGACTCTAAGATGCTGTTGATATTTGGTTTTAAATTGAAGTGTAGATGATTTATATTCTTGTGATTCTGGTATACAGCAAGAGTGATTCAGTTATACATAAAAATTTTTTTTCATATTCTGTTACATTATAGTTTATTACAGGATACTGAATATAATTCCCTGTGCTATACAATAGTACCTTCTTTATCTATTTTATATATAATAGTTTGTATCTGCTAATCCCAAGCTCCTAATCTATCCCTCCCTTGCCCCCTTCCCCTTTGTTAACCATGTTTGTTTTCTGTGTCTGGGAGTCTGTTTCTGTTTTGTAAATAAGTTCACTTGTGCCATACATTAGAATCGACATATAAGTGATATCATATGGCATTTGTGTTTTTCTGTCTGACTTAGTACGAGAAGCTCTAGGTCCATCCACGTTGCTGCAAATGTGAAGATGCCGTTGATTTATGTACTAATAGTTTATAAACCAATAAGAAAGAAGAAATACGGTCACTTGTCAAATGCTGTTGGTTATAAGATATACCCTGATACCAGAGGTTAAAATAGAGAAAAAATATGTATATTAGACTCTATGAAAAAAATTACTTGTTTGAATGAGTGAAGTAGGAAGGAGTCATCGCACATGACTTCAGAGTTTCTAACTTAATTTTAAAAGTGGTATCTATTATAAAATAATAAAGACAATAAAGAGAAAGAATAAGGTTGATAGAGGAAAGGATTCCTCCTCACATTTGTGTAACTTGTGTGGCAGAAGCAAGAAGAATCTTGCAAGAAGGGGACAGAAACCAGCTATTTAGTCTGAAACCTAGAGTCTATCCTTGAAGTCATCCATATTTTAACACTCTTATTACTAGGTCACTTTTTCTCTGAGGGTAAACACATCTCCAGATTTCTCAATTACTGTATGATCCTTGAATTAATCCTCATATTGCTTTTATTTCTTACTACTGTGTACATGCTAGATGCTTCAGAACAGTTTGATTTGAAGAGAATCTTCACTTGATCCCTTCATTGAGTTGGAGGTTTTCATTTCCTCAACTTTTTTTCTGTGTTTATTGGATGGTCTCATTTGGAGATAAGTATCTGGGCTTCTCTGGTGGCTCAGACCTGAAGAATCCACCTGCAGTGTGGGCGATCTGAGTTTGATCCATGGGTTGGGAAGATCCCCTGGAGGAGAGCATGGCAACACACTCAAGTATTCTGGCCTGGAGAATCCCCATGGACAGAGGAGCCTGGCAGGCTACAGTCCATGGGGTCACAAAGAGTTGGACACGACTGAGTGATTCAACACAGCAACACATTATCTGCAGGTGAACAGGTCTTGGTAGACCTGTGGCTGATGTCTCCCAGTGGTAGAAAGCAAACCAGGATTTGCGCTCTTTTAAAATGTAAGAACAGATGATAGTTTCTGAACTTTCTGTTTATAATTTTCATAAGGACTTGTTTACTAAGATGCCACATTCTGAACGCCATAGCATTCTGTAGTCTGAGCTCTCCCTATATCGCTCTTTTCTTCCTTTTTACCACTCCACTTTTGAACCTGAATAGATGAATATAGTAGGCTTGATGACTAGTCTTTGCATATTTTATTAATATGCAGCTAGTTTTATTAAGTGCGTACAGTTGAAAAGGGAATCTTTGTTCTAAGAAAGAACACAAAGACAAGGCAAGCCAGAGCTTTGTATATATTTTTAAGTTCTATTTATAAAAAGTTACAAAGCAGATAAATGCTGGGCTGGATGAAGCACAAGCTGGAATTAGGATTGCTGGGAGAAATATCAATATGCAGATGACACCACCCTTATGGCAGAAAATGAAGAGGAACTGAAGAGCCTCTTGATGAAAGTTAAAGAGGAGAGTGAAAAAGCTGGCTTAAAACTTAGCATTCAAAAAACTGACATCATGGCATCCGACCCCATCACTTCATGGCAAATAGATGGGGAAACAATGGAAATAGTGACAAACTTTATTTTCTTGGGCTCCAAAAATCACTGTGGATGGTGACTGCAGCCATGAAATTAAAAGGTGCTTGCTCTTTGGAAGAAAGCTTTGACCAACATAGACAGCACATTCAAAAGCAGAAACATTGCTTTGCCAACAAGGGTCTGTCTAGTCAAAGCTATGGTTTTTCCAGTAGTCATTTATGGATGTGAGAGTTGGACCATAAGGAAGGTTGACTGTTGAAGAATTGATGCTTTTGAACTGTGGTGTTGGAGAAGACTCTTGAGAGTTCCTTGGACTGCAGGGAGATCAAACCATTCAATTCTAAAGGAAATCAGTCCTGAATATTCATTGGAAGGACAATGCTGAAGCTGAAGCTCCAAGACTTTGGCCACCTGATGTGAAGAACTGACTTACTGAAAAAAACCCTGATGCTGGGAAAGATTGAAGGCAGGAGGAGAAGGGGACGACAGAGGAAAAGATAGTTGGATGGCATCACCGACTCGATGGACATGAGTTTGAGCAAGCTTCAGGAGCTGGTGATGGATAGGGAGGCCTGGCATGCTGCAGTCTGTGGAGTTGCAAAGAGTAGGACACAACTGAGTGATTGAACAGAGCTGATAAAACATACTGTTTATTCTTTTTTAAATATACAAGCAAGAAGTGAGGAGTCCAAATTTCTCATCTGATGTGTCTGTCTTTTTTTGGCTGCGCGTGTGTTAGTTGCACGTGGGATCTTTTGTTGTGGCACTTGGACTTTCTAGTTGCAGTGCATGAGCTTCAGCAGTTGTGGCACATGGGCATTCTAGTTGTGGTACGTGGGCTTAGTTGCTCTCCTGCATATGGGGGTCTTAGTTCCCAGACCAGGGATCAAACCTAGGTCCTCCTATATTGCAAGGACCTAGGACCCCTGGACCACCAGGGAAGTCCTATAGCTACTATCTTGAGTCCACAATTAATGTTTTGCCATATTGCTTTATTGATAGGTAACATGCATAGTTTTGCTCAATCATTTCAAAGTAAGTTTTAGACTTTACCTCTAAATATTGGGTTGGCCAAAAAGTTTTTATTGATATTTCTGTAAGATGTAGGAAGAACCTGAACGAACATTTTGGCCCACCTGATACTGAAGATTACGGTGTTAGAATAATGCCCCCTCCCCCAAGGTGTCCACATCCTCATCCCCAGAATGATTGAATTTCAGTTTCTTGGCAAAGGGAGTCAAGACAGCAGATGGAACTAAGGTTGTTAATAAGCTCACCTTAAAATGTGGATATTATTCTGGATTATCCGGGTGGGCTCAGTGTAATCACAAAGGTTCTTAAAAATGGAAAATTTTAGGCAAAAGAAAGTCAGAATTATGGCAACATGAGGAGTGGGCCCAACATTGATGGCTTTGAAGATGGAGAAGTGGCCGTGAGCCAAGAAAAGCAGGTGGTCAGCTAGAAAAGGCAAGAAAATAGATGCTGCTCTAGAAATTTCAGGAGGAATGTAAGAAGCCTTGCTGATGACCTGAATTTGGTCCAGTGAGACCCATTTTAGACTTTGGACTTCCAGACTGTAGGATAATAAATTTGTACTGTTCAGGGACTTGCTGATGATCCAGTGATTGAGAATCTGCCTTGCTATGCAGGGGACGCAGGTTCCATCCCTGGTCTGGTAACTAAGATCCCACATGTCACGGAGCAGCTGAGCCCATGCACCACAACTATTGAGCCTGCGTGCCATAGCTAGAGAGTCTGTACACCATAATGAAGGATCCGGCATGAGACAATGAAGATCCCTGAGTATACTGCAACTAAGACCCAACACAGCCAAACAAGTAAAGAAATAAATATTTAAAAAAAAAATTTGTACTGTTTAAGTCACTTGAAAGTGAAAGTGAAGTTGCTCAGTCGTGTCCGACGGTCAGCAGCCTACCATGCTCCTGTGTCCATGGGATTTTCCAGGCAATAGTCCTGGAGTGGATTGCCATTCCCTTCTCCAGGGGATCTTCCCAACCCAGGGCTCAAACCCAGGTCTCCCGCATTGTAGACAAACGCTTTGCCATCTGAGCCACCAGGGAAGCCTGGTGAAGTTTAAGTCACTTAGTTTGTGGTAATTTACTGTAACAGCCATAGAAAACTAATATAGTTGCTTCTCCAAACAAGGACAATTTTCTGTTCAACCATAGTACCATTATCACACCTAACAAGATTAATAATCATTCCCTAATACTATCTAATGCCCAGTCTACTTGGAGTTTCCCCAGTTGTTCCTTAGAATATCTTTTGTAGATTTTCTTTTTAAACCAAGATCTAATCAAATATCATACCTTGTATTTGGTACGTCTCTAAGTGTCTCTTAATCTAGAATAGTTTGCAGCCCTCCCCTCCTCCACATTTTTAATGTCAGCTTTTGAAGAAACCAGACTAGCTAATTTGCAGCATGTTCTACATTGTAGATTTGTCAGATTGTTTCTGTATGGTATCATGTAGCTTGTTCTCTGATTCTTTGTATGTCCTGTAAACTGAACTTCAATGTAATGTTTATATGTTTTGGGAAAAATACTTCATGGGAGATGCTGTGTCTTCATACTGCGTCACATTAAGAGGCACATGATACCTGATTGTTTCACTGTTTACACTGCTAGTTTAGATGCATGGGTTAAGGTGACAGCAAGATCTCTCTGTTGGTAAAGCTGTGTTTTTCTCTTTGCAATTAGTAGTCTTTGGTCTTGTTTTGTTTATTATAAGCTGGGAAGCCTTTCTGCTCTGAGCCTAGTTATTATGAAAATAAATTAAAAATTTTCAGACCATCATTTTTGACTCCGGAATATGGCACACCATGTTACTAAAACTGCAATTTCATTACAAAACACCACCTAGTGATGCTGGGTAGAATAAACTTTTTTAAAACACATAACCTGAACTGAAAGAAGTAACGAAAATTCTCAGGGACCACAAAAATAAAAGGGAACTAAAAATGAGCAGTGTGTATGTGACTTAATGCTGTGGCAATTCTGGGGCGCTTTTCTAGTTTCAGTAACGAAAAGACTTGCTTTTTTTTCCCAGCCACACTGTGTGGCATGCAGGATCTTAGTTCCCCAACCAGGGATTGAACCCAGGTCCCCTACAGTGGAAGCGTGGAGTCTGAACCACTGGACCACCAAGGAAGTCCCTAAAAGACTTGGTCTTAATGCTCACGAGGGGTCCAAGAGACAACATTTTAGGCTGTACAGAACAGAAGTAGAGGTGAGAATCCCGTATGAAAGCCAGGATCCTTAAAGGTGCATGTTCAGGGAAAGGAGGTGACCATAACAAATTCCATCCCCTAGTTCAAGGGAACAAAAATTTTCTGTCTCAGCCTAGTCTTTGACTAGAGGTGGGTGGAAATCTCCCCTGAAAATTTAAGTATGAACCAACCTCATATGAGTTTAAATTATTTTTGTTTGAGATCGCTAAGCTGAGAAATAAATACAAAAAACTATTCAGAACACTTTGTATATCCTTGCAGTAGCTGGCAGAAGCACGTGAAAACTACTCTGTAGGAACAGGTCCACAATCCAAACCATACAGGATTCTTACAGATAAAGTCCTAATGAAGACAGGCTGCTCTTTAAAAAATAACAAAAAGCACAAGAAATCAGTTCATTTTCGATGAACAAAAGTCACAGATACAACAGGCTGCAGCAGGAACTGAAAACTTCAGATAATAGAGCCATTGACTATATGAAATAAATGTATTTAAACTATTAAATACAGAGATTTGAGAAGAAAAAATGCTTTGGAACAGACAGATTTGAAAAAAAAGAACTAACTAGAATATCTTAAGAAGTGAAGATTGTGGTCTTCTATTCAGCAGGTATTTATCTAGTACATATTATAGGCCAGGCACTGAATAAAATAGGAAGAAAAACTGTTCCATGAAGCTTATAGTTTAGTGGGTGGGAAACAGACCAACATATATAAGCCTAATATGCCAGGTAGTCCTAATTACCAAGAAGAATAAAACTTTTTAAGGGGTTACAGAGTAATGACAAAAGGTGATAATTGTTTTTGTTGTTGTTTGTTTTCTCTAGTAGATGTATTAGGGAAAATCTTTCTGAGATATGAAGCAAATAAGGGAGCAAGCCACATGGCTAACAGGAGAGAACAGGGAGACTAAATAGACTGAAAAGGGATCAATGGGAGGGTATTGGAAGATGTCAAGTCAAAAGATATTGGGCCAAGTTATGTAGGGCCTTATAGGCTATGATAAAGACTTGCGGTGCTCTTCTGGTTACTATTGCTGTATATATAACAAATTAGTTACCCTAAACTTAGTAACCTAAGACAGTTGTTTTATACTTTTGGATTTTGTGGGTCAGGAATTCATTCAGTTTCGGCACAGCCCTGATGGCTTGTTTCTGCTTTACGGTGTCTGGGGCTGCAGCTGGAAAGCTGCAAAAGTGGGGAAGAGGTATGGGGCTGGAATCATCTGAAGGCTCATTGACTTACATGTCTGGTGCCTGGGCTAAGATGACTTGAAGAGTAGACCTGCCAAACTGAAGTGTCTACATGTGACCTCTCCCTGAGGCTCTGCTTCTTCACACCATGGCAGCCTCAGGGAAGTTGTACTTCTCAGAAAGCAGTTCAGATCTCCAGATTTCAGCATTCCAGAGAATAAGCCAAAACCTGCATTGCTTTTTGACCCAGTGGCAGAAGTCACCCAGCATCACTTCTGCTGTATTCTACAAATGGAAACAGTCATGAATCCACCGAGTTTCACGAGAAGGGAACATAGATCCCCATCACCACCACCTCTTGATGTGAGGACTCTTCAAAGAATTTGGGGAGACAGTGTTTGTAAACCACCACAGATGCCATTAAAGCATTTTGAGCAAAGATATGATACCACTTAAATTTTAGAAAGAACATTCTGATTTCTCTATGGAACATAGACTGAGAAGGGCAGAAGCAGAGGTTTAAAAATTGCAATAGTCTGAGCAGGAGATGACAATAGCTTGGACTAGAATAACAACATGAAAGTGGTGATAAGGGGTCAAATTTGAAGTATATCTAAAAAGGAGTGCTTACAGAATTTACAGATGGAATGCGTGTAGGGTGTGAGAGGAACAAAGAATGACTGCATAGAGATTCATATGAGCATTTGGTTAAATGGTGGTGTCATTCACTGAGGAGGGAAATTCTAGGGGAAGAGAAAGTTTTTATCCTGAGAGTTCATGAATTCAGTTTTGGACATAAGTTCATAAAATGCCTGTTAGGCACCCAAATGAAGACATCATTTAGGCAGTTGAATATATATAAAAGAATTTTTAGAGGAGGGTAAGGTCTAAGAATATAAATTTGTGAATTAGCATATAGGTGTTTTTTTCAGCTACAGGAATATATGAGATTATATAGGGTAGGGAATGAGTGCAGATAGAGGAAAGGCACACAACTGAACCCAAGGGCATGCATAGAGTTAGAACTAAGAATATGAGCAGCTACTAGTGAAGGAGAGCAATAGGAAATGATCATGAAGGCAAACAGATGTGCAATTCCTGGACAGCCTAGTGGTTAGGATTCCAGGCTTTGACTTCTGTGGCATGAGCTCAGTCCCTGATGGGGGAACTGAGATCCCTCAAGGCCAAAAAAGAAAAAGACACAGAGATGGCAACAGGTATGTGAAAAGGTGTTCAGCATCACTAATCATCAGGGAAATAACAAATCAAAACCACACTTGTTACAATGGCTGTTATCAAAAAGACACTTTTGAAATATTGAAAAACAGTATGGAGGTTCCTAAAAAAAAAAAATTGAAACTAGAGCTACCATCTCATCCAGCAGTTCCACTTCTGGGTATTTATCTAAAGGAAACAAAAATGCTAATTTGAAAAGATAATGCACCCTCATGTTTTTGCAGTATTGTTGCAGTAGTGAAGACATGGAAGCAACCTGAGTGTCCATCAGTGTATGAATAGGTAAACAAAATGTTATGTGTGTATGTTTACACACACACACACAAAATGGAATTATTAGCCGTAAAAAAGGAAATCTTGCCATTTGTGACAACATGGAGGGACCTTGCGGGCATTATGCTAAGTGAAGTAAGTCAGAAAAAGATAAATACTGTATAATCTCACTGATATGTTGAATCTAAACAAAACAAAAACACCAACTCTTGGGTGCAGAGGACAGATTGGTGGTTGCCTGGTGGGGTGAGAGGAATGAAACAAAAAATGAGGGGAGGGGACCAAAAGCTACAAACTTCCAGTTATAAAATAAGTCATGGAGATGTGACATATAGCATGGTGACTGTAGTTAATAATACTTTTTCTAAAAATTGAAGTATAATTGATTCATAACACTTTCAGATGTAATGCAACGTAATTCAGATTATTTTCCTTTATAGTTTATTATATGATATTGAATATAATTCCTATACTACACAGTAAATCCTTGTTGCTTACCTACTTTATAACAGAACTATGTATATAGTTTTCAGACAAAATAAGCTTTGAGGATATAATTAGAAGAGCTTGAGCTGTGAGCTTGGGCCACCCTGTGGTCGCAGTGTGAGGGCTTCTCACTGCGGTGACTTCCCTTGTTGCGGAGCACAGGCTCTAGAGTGCCTGGGTTCATTAGTTGTGGTGTGTGGGCTCAGTAGTTAGCAGCTCGCAGGCTCCAGAGCTGGGGCTCGGTAGCTGTGGCACACAGGATTAGTTGCCCCAAGGCATGTGGAAGGCCCCTCGTCCAGGGATCGAACCCATGTCCCCTACATTGGCAGCTGGATTCTTCACTGCTGGATGACCAGGGAAGTCCTAGTGGAACTTTTATGATACAAATAAATTGTAAAGGAGAAGATTGATAAAGGAAATTTTAAAAGACTGAAAAAGTCTTTGTCTCATCTTTGTTTTTAAAAGATACTTTTTGACAGGTATGGTGTTTTAGATTGTCAGATACTTTTTCTTCCAGTGTTTTAAAGATGTTGCTGTGTTCTCTTTTGCACTGTTTCCATCAAGAAATCTGATGTTACCCTTGTCTTTACATGTAAACAATATCTTTTCCCCTCTGACTTTGGCTGCTTTCAAGATTTTGTAGTAGTTCTTTCTTTTTGTTTTTTGGCCACACTGGGTCTTCATTTCTGTGCGCAGGCTTCTCATTGTCGTGGCTTTTCTTATTGCAGCGCGTAGACGCTAATTGTGCCGGTTTTAGTTGTTGCCATGCGGGGGTTTAGTTGCCCCAAGGTTTGTGGAATCTTCCTGGAACAGGAATTGAACCTGTGTCCTCTGCATTGGCAAATTCTTAACCACTGGACCACCAGGGAAGTCTGTTTATAGTAGTTTTGAGCAATTTGATTATGATGTCCCTTGGTGTGGGTTTTTTTCCCCCCCGTTTCTCATGTTTGGGGTTTGTTGAGGTTCTTGGATTTGTAGACCTATAGTTTTCACCAGTTATTCATTTGGCCATTATTTCTTCATATTTTTTTTTTTCTATCCGCTTCATCTCTCTCCAGTCTTTGAGAGACTCCAGTTATCTGTATACCTGGCTGCTTCAAGTTGTCCTCTAGTCCTCTGAGACTTTTATTTAAAATTTTTTTCTCTTTGTTTAATTTTGAATAGTTTGTATTTCTGTCTTCTGGTTCGCTAGTCTTTTTTTTTTCCTTAAATAATCGAATCTGTTCTTATTATCATCCCTTGTGTTTTTAAACATCTTTATTGAGATATATTTCACATACCATAAGATTCACCCATTTATATACAGTTCAGTGGTTTTAGTATAGTCAGAGTTGTGCAAATGTTACCACAGTCTAAGATTAGAACATTTTCATCACTCCAAACAGAACACGCCTACCCCTTAGCAGTCATTCTCTATTTTGCCCCTCTCCTCAGCTCTAGGCAACCACTGGCTACTTTGTTTCCATAGATCTGCCTTTTCATGTAAATGGAATCATACAATATAGGGCCTTTTACTTAGGATAGTGTTTTCAGGGTTCATCTATGTTGTAACATGTATCAGCACTTCATTCCTTTTTACAGCTATTATATAGTGTTTATACAATGACTGTATATCATTGTATGAATATACCACATTTCCTTTATCTGTTTATCAGTTAATGGACGTTTGGGTTGTTTCCACTTTTCAGCTATTATGAATAATGCTGCTGTGAGCACTCGTGTACAGATTTTTGTGTAGAGATAATGTTTTTGGTTCTCCTAGCAGTGGAATTGCTGTGTTATATGCTAATTCTGTGTTTAACTTTGTGAGGAACTACCAAGCCATTTCCCAAAGTGACTATCATTTTACATTCCTACCAGCAGTGTGTGAAGATTCTACCCTCTCTACATGCCCAGTACTTCACCTGTCTTTTTTATGATAGCCATCTTTCTGCAGCTCTTAACTTCTATGGTACTTTGTCCTTTTTGAAATGTAGCTGTCTTTGTCTCACTATAACCTTACACCCTCAGCTCCATCTCTTCAACTCAAGAGTCTGCCTGGCTCTCATTTCCCATCCCTGCATCATGTCCTAGAAATGCTCCTATGGCAGTAAATGAGTTATAGAGCTTATTTCATGTTTCTTGTTCCTCTGGGATCACTGTCCTTGGTAGCCTCATGTCTAGTGTCTTGAAGACTTTGTTTCAGGTGTCTTTTGTAGAGGTTTTTTGTTTCAGGTGATCGGGTGTATCCAGCCTATATTACACCATCTTGACTAGAAGTGGACGTCACAGCATTGGTTTTAACATCAACAAATTGATGCCTAAATGCTGAACTGGAGAGAGGATGACTAAATCAAATATTTTTTGCTGTGGAATTCTACACAGCAGTTAAATGAACTAGAGCTTCATATATTTACTTGGATAAATTTTAAATATTAAAAAATTAAGCATTAAAAAAGGGAAATGAAAACGATACATATAAGAGCTACTTTTAAAATTACACAAACTAAGGAATTCCCTGGTGGTCCAGTGGTTAGGACCCCACCCTTCCACTTAAGAGGACCTGGATTTTATTCCTCGTCAGGGAACTAAGATCCTAAACAAATAAAATATACAAACTGTACTATATATTTTCCCTGATGGCTCAGAGGGTAAAGTGTCTGCCTACAATGCGAGAGACCTGGGTTTGATTCCTGGGCAAAGAAGATCCCCTGGAGAAGGAAATGGCAGCCCACTCCAGTACTCTTGCCTGGAAAATCCCATGGATTGAGAAGCCTGGTAGGCTACAGTCCATGGGGTCGCCAGGAGTCAGACACGACTGAGCGACTTCACTTTCACTTTCTTTCATATATGTAATAGAATGATAACAGATCCATTACAGTGGCTTTCTGAGGCGGGAGGAAGGGAGGGAAGAATGGTTTGGTGGGAAAGTTACACAGGGCGCTTCAACTGTATCTATGATGTTTGCATGCATACTAAGTCACTGCAGTCATGTCTGACTCTTCCTGACCCCATAGACTCTAGTCTGCCAGCCTCCTCTGTCCATGGGATTCCCTAGGCAAGAACACTAGAGTGGGTTGCCATTTCCTCCTCCATATCCCTTCTCCAGGGGATCTTCCTGACCCAGGAATTCAACCAAGGTCTCCTGCGTTGCAGGTGGATTCTTTACCAACTGAGCTATCAGAGAAGCCCAATCTATAATATTTAGTTCACTGAAAATAACTTTAATGTGATTAAATGAGGGAATACATATACAGGGCCTTATATATTGCCTACTAAATAGCAGTCGACTCAGTAGATATTAATTCGTTTTGCTCATCTGTATCCCTCCATCCTCTTCCATCTCAGGATCTTCGTAAAGTCTTCACTGCAGACCTATATTTTGATTTGGGGGTAACAGTGAGTTGAAAACTTGACAAACATGACTCTAAAGCTGTGTCACCATCTGGCCATTCTTAGGTTTTTGCAACAGTTAGCAATGAATTTAAAGCTGGACATTTTTCTGCTGTGATTGTTGGACACAGGTACTCTCCTTTCATTTGTTGACGTGTCATGCTTTCCTAGTTTTCCCTTAGCTCTCTTAGTTTCCTCCGACCAACCAATCCTTAAATGTAGGTATTGCCCAAGGCTCTATCCTTGGCTCTTCCTCTGACTGTATATTCAGTTTCATTCATCCCCATACATTATTTCAGTTATCTTCTTTATCTGTTCAAATATTTATCTCCAGCTCTGGCCTGAACTCTGGTGCTCTTGTTTGTGTATCATATATTCACTTGTTTATTGGATATCTCCACCTTGATTTCATTTCAGCATTTCTGACAGAGCTGTCTATCCATTTGGATATTTTTGGTTTTCAGTTCAGTTCAGTAGCTCAGTCGTGTCCGACTCTTTGTGACCCCAGTCGCAGCACGCCAGGCCTCCCTGTCCATCAGAAAATCCAGTTCTTACTGGCTTAAACATTATTGGTCTGTGTAACAGGACTAGCTTCAGAGTAGTTTGCTTTGGTGGCACAGCTATGTAATTAGCTCTCCTCTCAATGTTCTACAGTGCACAGCATCTGCTTTTTCTGCAAACTGCCTTCCCTCATGACCAAGATGGCTGCCAGTAGCAACATGCCGGCACTACCTATTTTCTCATTTGGGGCTTCCCTGGTGGCTCAGAAGGTAAAGAATCCTCCTGCAATGCAGGAGACCCAGGTTCAGTCCCTGTGTTGGGAACATCCCTTATACAAGGGAATGGCTAAATTTTCTCATTGAGAGGAAGGTAATAGAATTGATAGAACTTAGTGACTTAGAGAGTCTGGGAAAGTTAAGGGTGATTTCCAGACTTCTAGCTTTTGCCTCTGGATGATGAATTCAATATGAGGAAGAAAAAGCAGGATATAGCAAAGGCAGAGATAATGAGTTCTTGAAACATTTAAGTACTTTAGTTACATACACATCTGTCTCCTGTCAGAATGAAATTGTTAAAGACAGTAACCTGGTCTTTTTTTCACCTTTACTTCTAGTACCTAACCCAGAACTTGGCACATTGTATATATTTAATGTCTGGGGGGATGGATGGGTTGGATGCATGTGCAAATGCATGAATCCACAACACCGCTTCTTAAGATTATTTTGCTCTGAGCAGGGAGAGGTACTGTATAATAGATTTTTTTCTTGACAGGGTTGGGGGGAATAGCTGTAAAATATATAATAGATTTTTTTTTTAGGATTTTTTAGTGTGGATGATTTTGTTTTCAGTTTTACTTATTTATATTTGACTGTGCCAGGTCTTTGTTGCTGTGTGGGCTTTTTCTAGTTGTGGAGAGCAGGGGCTACACTCTAGTTGCAGTGCCCATGGCATGTGGGATCTTCCCAGACCAGGGATCAAACCCATGTCTCCTACATTGGCAGGCAGATTCTTTACCATTGAGCCACCAGGGAAGCCCTATAATAGATTTTTGAAGTGAGCTAGACATGCATTNCTAGTTTTCCCTTAGCTCTCTTAGTTTCCTCCGACCAACCAATCCTTAAATGTAGGTATTGCCCAAGGCTCTATCCTTGGCTCTTCCTCTGACTGTATATTCAGTTTCATTCATCCCCATACATTATTTCAGTTATCTTCTTTATCTGTTCAAATATTTATCTCCAGCTCTGGCCTGAACTCTGGTGCTCTTGTTTGTGTATCATATATTCACTTGTTTATTGGATATCTCCACCTTGATTTCATTTCAGCATTTCTGACAGAGCTGTCTATCCATTTGGATATTTTTGGTTTTCAGTTCAGTTCAGTAGCTCAGTCGTGTCCGACTCTTTGTGACCCCAGTCGCAGCACGCCAGGCCTCCCTGTCCATCAGAAAATCCAGTTCTTACTGGCTTAAACATTATTGGTCTGTGTAACAGGACTAGCTTCAGAGTAGTTTGCTTTGGTGGCACAGCTATGTAATTAGCTCTCCTCTCAATGTTCTACAGTGCACAGCATCTGCTTTTTCTGCAAACTGCCTTCCCTCATGACCAAGATGGCTGCCAGTAGCAACATGCCGGCACTACCTATTTTCTCATTTGGGGCTTCCCTGGTGGCTCAGAAGGTAAAGAATCCTCCTGCAATGCAGGAGACCCAGGTTCAGTCCCTGTGTTGGGAACATCCCTTATACAAGGGAATGGCTAAATTTTCTCATTGAGAGGAAGGTAATAGAATTGATAGAACTTAGTGACTTAGAGAGTCTGGGAAAGTTAAGGGTGATTTCCAGACTTCTAGCTTTTGCCTCTGGATGATGAATTCAATATGAGGAAGAAAAAGCAGGATATAGCAAAGGCAGAGATAATGAGTTCTTGAAACATTTAAGTACTTTAGTTACATACACATCTGTCTCCTGTCAGAATGAAATTGTTAAAGACAGTAACCTGGTCTTTTTTTCACCTTTACTTCTAGTACCTAACCCAGAACTTGGCACATTGTATATATTTAATGTCTGGGGGGATGGATGGGTTGGATGCATGTGCAAATGCATGAATCCACAACACCGCTTCTTAAGATTATTTTGCTCTGAGCAGGGAGAGGTACTGTATAATAGATTTTTTTCTTGACAGGGTTGGGGGGAATAGCTGTAAAATATATAATAGATTTTTTTTTTAGGATTTTTTAGTGTGGATGATTTTGTTTTCAGTTTTACTTATTTATATTTGACTGTGCCAGGTCTTTGTTGCTGTGTGGGCTTTTTCTAGTTGTGGAGAGCAGGGGCTACACTCTAGTTGCAGTGCCCATGGCATGTGGGATCTTCCCAGACCAGGGATCAAACCCATGTCTCCTACATTGGCAGGCAGATTCTTTACCATTGAGCCACCAGGGAAGCCCTATAATAGATTTTTGAAGTGAGCTAGACATGCATTGTAATTCTAGATTCACTGTCTAAAGCTTTGCAGTCTTAGGATACTTGATTTGACACTTTTTCACCGCTAAAGTAGAGATAATACCACTTAGTAACTTGTTGAGATTTAAATAAGGAAGCATGATAAAGTGTCCAGTAACATGTTTGGCTTTTAAGTAGGTACTTAAGAAATATGGTTATTATTTGAAGCCTGGAAAAAGCAGAAAAGTTTGATTAGGTGTTAAAAGACAACATACAACATTTCATTTTACAGAATTTTTGTTTTTGTTTTTGGAGAGGAATTTATGTGTGACCAGCTTAACATTGGAGCAGGAAATGGCAACCCACACCATTATTCATGCCTGGAGAATCCCATGGACAAAGGAGCCTGATGGGCTTCAGTCCATGGGGTTGCAAAGAGTAGAACACAACTGAAGCAACTTAGCACTAACTCAGCTTACATTGAATATTATTTTTACAGCTTTATTGGTGTATAAGTGTATGATTCAGCAATTTTTAAAAAATAAATGTACAGAGTTCTGTGGCTATAACTACAATCTAGCTTTAGAACATTTTCATCACCCTGAAAATATCACTCATGGCCTTTTTTAATCTGTTTCTACTAAATTGGATTTTTTTTCCTTGTGACAAGCTATACATAACATAAAATTTACTGTTTTAACCTTTTTAATATATTTGTTTTTATCTATTCAATTTGTTTATTTGACTGCACCAGGTGTTAGTAGTGGCATGTGGGATCTAGTTCCCTGACCAGGGATCAGACCTGAGCCCCCTGCATTGCAAGCACAGAGTCAGCCTCTGGACCTCAGGGAAGTCCCTAGTTTAACCATTTTTAAATGTTGAATTCAGTTTTTACTACTTTCACAGTGTTGTGCAGCCATCACTACTGTCCATTTAAGAACTTTTTCTTCATCCCAGAGACACTGTTCCCACTAAATAGTAACTCCTCACTACCTTCTCTCCACCCCAAGTCACTGATAGCCTCTATTCTGCTTTATCTCCGTGAATGTGCCTTGCTGAGTCACTTCAGTCATGTCTGACTCTTCTCGACCCTATGGGCTGTAGCCCACCAGGTTCCTCTTACCATGGGATTCTCCAAGGAATAATACTGGAGTGGGTTGCCATGCCCCTCCTCCAGGAGGAATATGCCTTACGTAACTCATATAAGTGGAACTGTAAAATACTTGTCCTTCTCTATCTGGCTGACTTCATTTAGTCTGGTTGTTTTAAAGAGTCATCCATATCTCATTGGATCTTGAGGCAGGTATGGCTGTGAGTACATGAAGTTGGGTCAGTAAAGGCAAGAGTGGGCAAGGAAGATTTAATCAGGGTTGTTAAGCCATCTGTTGGGAAAGATTGCTTACCTCAGACATTCAAATGTCTGGTTCTGGTTTCTCACAACTTGCAGGGTAACCATTTATATCATTATAACAAAGGGGAAATTATTTGAACTGATTTAGTTACTTGTATAACCATCAGTTGAAGAAGCCGAGCTAATGATGGCATCCCAATTTCCAACCAGCACCAGGTTGTTGAATTTTGTCATTTTGTCATTCCCTCAGTGCTCATAAATATAATTTATCTCAAAACAGTATACTGTATTAACACACATTTGTATATTTTGCTGTGTACTTTTTTCACCTAGGTGTATAATTAGTTGATTTTTTACCTTCTGCAATTCCTCATGGTATTCTCAATCATACTCTTACTATGCAGTGTTGATCAAGTTACTCAGGACATTGTTACTGTGGAATTAGGGCTTAACTTTTTGGTGTTCATTCAACTTTCCAATCAGTCCATCTGGGGGTATTTTTCTGAAGAGGTAAACCACTTCAGAAATAACACATGTCAAAATAAATCTTTGGGGAACCTGCAGCTAATGAGTGTTTCTATATGCTATAATATGTTTCATATCTGAAGCAGTTTAAAGAAAATTAAGAGGATATGGAGAAATTGGAGCGCTTGTCCTCTGCTGGTGGTATGTGAAATGCTGCAGCCACTTTGGAAAAACAACCTAACATTTCTTCAAAATGTTAAAAAGAGAGTTACCATAGGACCCAGCAATTCTGCTTGTTGTTATACATTCAAGAGAATTGAAGACGTGTCAGTACAGAAATGTGTGTACAGAAGTTCATAACAGTATTCATAATAGTAAAAAGTAGGAGACTTCCCTAGTGAGCCAGTGGTTAAGACTCTGTGCTTCCACCACAGGGGGCATGAGTTCTGTCTCTGGTCAGGGAATTAGGATCCTGCATGCTGCACAGGGCAGCCGAGAAAATTAAAACATGGAGGAAAGACCCAAATGTCTATCAGTTGATAAATGAATAAACAAAATACATATCCATATAATGAAATGTCTTTAGACCATAAAAAATATGAAGCAATGATTTATGCTACATGAATGAACCTTAAAAACATGATGGTAAGTAAAAGAAGTCAATTAGACTACATTTTGTATAATTCCATTTATATAAAAGTCCAAAATAGGCAAATTTAGAGATAAATTCAATTAGTGAGGTATAGAGGTAAAGGGGGAAGAGAGTGACTGCTAATGGGTATGGGTTTTTTTTTTTAAGGAGGAGATAATGAAAATATTCTAATACTGATTGTGTGATCATTGCATAACTCTGTGGGTATACTAAAAACCACTTAATTATACACTTTAAATAGGTGAACTGTATGAAATGTGAATTATATCTCAACAAGGCTGTTCTTTGAAAAAGAGTTAAGAAACATTACTTGAAAATTCAGAGGTCTGAGTTCTGACTTCTCTATTCTCCAAAAGTTCTATTTCCTTTTGTTGGAAATTCTTTTGTTGGTTACTCTTTTTCCTTATTATAATTAGAAGAATTATATTTTACTCTGCACTACAGGAAGGAAGATGCTGTAAGCACATACATACTTTTCTTTGTAAGAGCACCAATTAACATTGGTAATCTGCTCTGTCCTACTACTTGAGTCTGTGAATTATCAAGCTGAATCTTGTATCTTATGTGTGAAAGTTGTATCCTGAGGGCAGAGAAATTAAATTTTACTGAACGCTTTTCTGAGTACCCACTCTTACAGATGAAAGTTGAGATTTGGGTAGGTAAAGTTACTTGTCAAATATCCGATCTGTAAAAGTCAACAGCAGTTAGAACCTGTGTTTTGATGCCTCAAAAGATTTTCTTTCCAGTGACACATTGCTGTTTCCTACCAGCAGGGTAACTCTGGATTTGCAAGTGTTGGAGAAATTTTGCAGCTAGATTTTGTTAGTGTAACAAATCAAAATGAGAAGGAAAAATGATAATTAGCTTGCCTGTAATTTTGCTGTGAGAGTAAAGAACATAGTACCTTTTATCTGCCTATGTGCCTGAGTTCTTTACTAAACAAAGTATCTTAAGATACTGAATCTGTATAGAATTGAGGGCAGATAACAGTGGGCTCCTCTGACCCTTGCTGTATCCAGACAACTGAGGATTCCTGTTAGATGCCCTTTGTCTAATTAATCTTTCTCATATTTCTCCATCAGTAAGATAGGCCAGTTAAAGATATGCATGAGTGACCTGAGGAACCTCCTATTCATAAAAGAGTCTTTTCTGGGAGAAGAATTTGGCATGAGAGTTAAAGCACCTGACTTTGAGCTTGCATATACAAAAGGCCAGTCACAAAAGGATATTTACTTTTTTGAGAGATGTAGGTTCTTAATGGATTATCTCAGTGAGTATGGTCTTTGGTTTCAGACATCTGCACAGTAAGAACCTCGATGACTGGAAGGCATTTGGAGGTTTACTTTCACTGCTGAGCTTGAGATGATACCTCCTTTAATACAGATCATCTAGGAAGTTATAAGGTAGAACGTTAGCTCAGTTAACTTTGACCTTCCATTTATATGCCTGTGATTCTTCTTCCCTTGTGGACTGTTTAAGGGACTTTATTCTGATTGCACTCGAATGTTTCTTTCCATAGGATGGATAGAATGACAGAGGATGCTCTTCGCCTGAATCTGTTGAAGCGGAGCTTGGACCCAGCTGATGAGCGAGATGATGTCCTGGCTAAACGACTCAAAATGGAAGGGCATGAGGCCATGGAACGTCTGAAAATGTTGGCACTGCTCAAACGAAAGGATTTGGCAAATCTTGAGGTGCCACATGAGTTACCCACTAAACAAGATGGCAGTGGAGTCAAGGGCTATGAAGAGAAGCTTAATGGGAATCTCAGGCCTCATGGAGACAACAGGACTGCTGGAAGGCCAGGCAAAGAAAACATCAATGATGAACCTGTAGATATGAGTGCCAGACGGAGGTATGGCTTGATTGAACTTCCTCCATAGTTAAGGTCTTCTCATAAACCAAAACTATGAAAAAGGAATGAATTCCAATGAGAGGAAGGTGTTTTTCTTCCTAAAACTTCTTGAATGAAGGTGTATCTATGCCATCTAGCTTGGCCATGAATTCCTCTTATTTCCAAATGAAAATAAATGCCTCTAAAAACTACTGTCCTTAAGATAAAGTAGCTGTTGCTGGATCAAGGAGGCAGTAAGAGTTGGTACCCCAACTAGAAGTGAGTTAATATACTTTGACTCTAATTTTAGGCCGTTTTAGGAGGCAAAACCAGTCATTTCTTCAGATCATCCCAGGAGTTTTGGAATCTGTTTATTATGGATACCCAACTTTTATTACCTCAAAGAGTATGGGCCTCTCTTTTCTTGTGTGTTCTATCTTCTTCATGTGCTAATCATCTGCATTTTTTACTTCATTTGTGCCACATTCCCTAAACCCCAAACATGCATACACATTCACATTCACTTACACAAGTACACTCATGCTTGTGTGCTCTCTCTCACATACACATAACAAGAAAGAAGAAAAAAGGAATGGTTATAATCTTAACTTAGGTTTCTTTCTCTACCTTTTCTTGTTAACTTTTAGTATTGTCCCAGAGTTATTTTTTTTAAATCACACCCAATAGGGGAACAGTATTCTTGGTAATAGCATTAAAAACCCTTAGGAAACGTCAGAAAAGTTCTGTAGAGGTTGTGGAAGAAGAGAAGAATTTTTTGGAGCAATAAGTAGTATCAGCAAAGTATTATAGACTAATCCTTAGACCTTTTTAGGAAAAAAAGAAAAGTGGATGAATGAGATAATGCACCTGAGCAATCCACTTGCCCTGTAATCACCCTTAACTTTCTGGACCAAATGACTAATCCTCCTTCACTGGGGTCAATGAAGAGGAAAAATGTTAGGTGGATTCCTTACATCCAAATTTGGAACTGAAAATGTATTTTTCATAGAAACATTGTTACACATTTTGGTAGGATCTCAGTGATGTTGGAATTGTACTATATCACAGATAAATTCTGTTGAAAGAGTACCCTGAAAACTCTCCCATTGCATTTAATTTTATTAGAGGATTGAACTTTTGAAACTTGATTCTTTGGAAACTAGGAACTGTTCTTAATGTTCTTCAGGAAAAGAGGCTTAATGTAAACCATCTAGATCACCATTTGCATGAAAAAAATAGGCCCTGTCTGCCCTTTCACTCTTCTTCCCTTTCACCAGACCAGATACACTGACAGCTATTTCCACTTAGCTTCAAGCTTTTTGTAAGAAGAAATAAGATTGATAGATTGCTCAGCTTGGAGAACAGTGGTTTCTTTGATGTGAATAAAAGGAGGAAGGACTTTAAAAGCAGAAAGAAGGAAGGGCCCTTGACACGATAGCCATATCATAATTGCCTAAATATCTTTTTTTTTTTTGCCATCAATTGTGCAAGTTATGGTATCCATGAAATTAGATATGCATGAAACCAGCACTGGTTAGGTTTTGGAATGCTGTCGAGACATGGCAGTTCTGGTTTTGTTTTTATTACCTGAATAAAGATTAGGAGTTTTATAGTTTCTGGGAATCTGCCAGTCTGAGTTACAAAGTGATAGCAGCAGCATGTCTGGCTTTCAATAATATCTAATTGGTAGGGTTTCATTCTTAAGATGGAGAGGGAGATGGCACCCCACTCCAGTACTCTTGCCTGGAAAATCCCACGGATGGAGGAGCCTGGTAGGCTACAGTCCGTGGGGTTGCGAAGAGTCAGACACGACTGAGCGACTTCACTTTCACTTTTCACTTTCATGCATTGGAGAAGGAAATGGCAATCTACTCCAGTGTTCTTGCCTGGAGAATCCCAGGGACAGGGGAGCATGGTGGGGTGCTGTCTATGGGGTTACACAGAGTCGGACACGACTGAAGCGACTTAGCAGCAGCAGCATACTTAAGAACAGCAAGTATTATAAATCATATGTATGTTTGGGAAATTAGCAAAATAACTACTGTCCCCAGAAAAGTTTAATAAAAAGCCAGAGTTCCAGGTCAAAAGTAAAAAAAAAAAATTGAGGAATGAAACTTGACTTGGGCTTTTCCTTACCTGTGCTATCCATGTAATTTGAGTCAGTTATATTTGGGAATAAAATATCATTTAGGGTTTTCTCAGATACAACCTCCTGATAAGCGTCGCTCAATTCTAAAATCTCCATACTGTAATGTCTCTGCTTGTTCTATTGCTGGATAGTCCTTAAGTAATAGGTGCCACTCATTTGAGCAACAAAGAATTCCTTAGCTTACAGATAATTTGTGAGGTATGTATCCAGCCAGGCCAGGATGGAAAGAGCTTCTGACTGTTGATGTAAACATTGGGGAATCATGTAGAAGGAGAAATCTACCAGACCTCAAAGTTGTTTACTCATGTTAGGGATGGGGGTGGAGCATGAAGGAATATAGAAACGATAAATAAAAATGCAGTATGTTTAGACCTTACCATTACTCCAGGAACTGGAGGTTAGAGTATAAAAGGTTCTTTTCTCCCTTTGGTGACTTCTTTTTTCTGTAACCCTACATTTTCAGCTTGTGTCTGTGACCAGTGGTTATAAAGTGATACAGGCAAATTTAGTAATTCCCAAGATAGTTATTATCATCACTGTCTTCCTAATTTATTTTCTCAGCTAAGCTTGCTTGTTTTATTAACCTCAGTTTTACCCTGTTGAGGAATTGAATGCTTATCCCAACCATCCAAGGTGCCTTGTTCAAAAGGCATCCAAGTCCCAGTGGCATCTGAGACAAGAACCCCTGAGAAATGGTCAAGAGGCTCTCAGGACTAAAGATCTGTAGTTATAAAAGGTTTGAGTTACAAGTTTAAGTAAGACCTAAGAATACATTGTTTTAGACTACATACTCCTGACTACACTGTAGATTTCGAAAAAGTAGTCAGCGAAGATATCTGAGGTAAGAAGTCAAGAGAGAATTATAGGATATGGTCATTGACTTGGGAACCTCAGGCAGTTAGAATTTGCAGGATTCTTGTTATCTAGGTGTTAAAAAGTGTGTGCCATCTTTTATTTTAGAGGGACAAGATGCTTTTAAGACTAGCCCCAGAAAGATCAAAACTAGAGTTGTGTAATAACTAGAATTGGCCATAGAGCATAGCCAGTGTGAAAAGTTTAGATTTCAGAGTCATTCCTAGACAGTTTTTTTTCTGAGGGAAGATGGTAAGTAGAACTTGTAAGTAGGTACAAGACCCATACATTTAATTGTGGAGTTTCAGTCCTCCAGAAGGCTGTAGACATTATACTTAGCACTGTCCATTCTCTCAAGCCACTGACAACAGTACCTTCTTTTGGCCTAAACCCATGACAGGATAGACTTCACTGGAGTTGCCACATAACCTCCTTTCTTGTAACTCTTCAGATAGCCGGGATCGTGTTCTTATCAGTATCATCATACTGATACAATGCCCCCTTAGCAACGTGTCCTTTGTACCTGGGGTGGACAAGTAGGCTCTACTGCCTTTGCCTTTGTTCCCCTGTCAGGCTAACCATTTCCTTCTTGAACCTCAAGACAACCCAAAAGGAGACTGAGATATAAGGAAAGCACTTGGAATTTTTATTAAAATTGGTATGATAAAAACACTTATCTCTTACTTTCATTCCTAAAGCCATTCAGTGTTTCCCGTGTCTGGATCCTCTAAAAGGAATTTAGATGGGAAAGGTTCTTTTGCTGTGGTTTTGTCAACACTTCCATTTTGGTTTCTTCTTTATCCTTTGATTTGGGTGTTTCTGCCTTCCCTGGGTGAATCAGAACAGACTTAAGTTTCCTTGGATTTCTTTGTTCAGTGTAGAAAAGTTTTCTTAACTTTTCTATGAACTTTGTTGGAAATACCTTAATTTTTCCTTTTCTTGTCCAGTGAACCAGACCGAGGAAGGCTAACTCCCTCCCCAGACATCATTGTTTTGTCTGATAATGAGGCTTCCAGCCCCCGTTCCAGCTCCCGAATGGAAGAAAGACTCAAAGCAGCCAACCTAGAGATGTTTAAGGTAAAAAAAAAGACATTCCTTTCATCATTTCTTGCTTCTACTATTCTTTTTAATTCCCTGAGAGTCCCATTTCTGGGGTTGTTTTTTTTTTAGTGTTTACTTTTTGGATCTAAATAACTACAAGTGGAGAAGAAAGTTTGAATTTGAAAAAGTGTAGTTTATCTTTGGAAAATGAAAACTTCATAATTCAGATCATGTAAACTCAACTCTTAGCTAGTAATCGCTTCTATACTGTATCCTTGGTCTCCGAACATGGAGGAATTCCTAAGTTTTTATGTATTTCTGGAGGAAACACAGGTTTAAAAGATTAAGGAACATTATTTTCAAGGAAAGCAGTATCTCCCTTTGGCCATTCTTCTGCCAGGAATCTGGTTAGCATTTACATATGATCTCTTCTTTGATTCAGTAAGCTATTGTTGAATACCTAACGAGTGCCAGGCACTGTGCCAGACTCTGCGCTAGGGACACAGAGGCAGCAATGCCACTGCGCCTGTGCTTCTTGGGGAAGGTGACGGCTTTCGACTTAAAACAATAGATCATCTTGCAGGAGTGGACTCTGAGTGACTGCTGCTATAGCTGGTAGTCTCCATGTTTCCTCAGGGGAAAGGCATTGAAGAACGGCAGCAACTCATCAAGCAGCTGAGAGATGAGCTGCGATTGGAAGAAGCCCGACTGGTGCTGTTAAAGAAACTGAGACAGAGTCAGCTACAGAAAGAGAACGTGGTCCAGAAGGTACTGTGCCCAAGAAATAAAGTACTAGCAGAAAGCAAAGGAAGACTGAGAATGGGCTACCCCAGGTAGAGAGTGGCTCATTCTTCTCTGGTCCCCTGGGTTTCAGTCTCTAGGAATAGTGTTATTTTTTTATTCGGGACCTTAATCAAGAAAACTGTGGTTCTGTTTTTTCATTTTCCCTTCTGGTCAACAGGAGCTTCAGACTGACAAGGAGTTTTGAAAGTCTAGAAGTGTACAGATTTCTACCTCTGATTACTAGCCTTTTCCACTGTCTCATTTTCTCCTCTCTCCCAGACTCCAGTTGTACAGAATGCAGCATCTATTGTTCAGCCATCTCCTGCCCATGTGGGACAGCAAGGCCTATCCAAGCTTCCCTCCCGGCCTGGCGCCCAAGGGGTTGAACAAAATTTGAGAACATTACAGGTATGTTACCCATCGTGTGATCTTAGTGTCAGGGAACTCTGTTATCCTATCTCAGTTTCGGGGCTTTTGTGAAGATCACAGAAAGAACCTGGCCTTGATAGACATGTCATTATTATCGATAGTTCTGTTGGTCCTTAATGGCATGATTTAGTCTACAGTAGAAGGATGAATAACTGATCTTTCCACTGTAGTCTTTCTACTACTTAGCCCTTTTCCATAGAGGGTTAAGATAGTTTATACCAAAAAAGCCAGGGAATTCCTAAGTACTAATCAAGTTTTACAGTGATGGCAGATTTATCCCATAGATCATTAGACAGAATTACCAAGTCTGACTATGTTTCTACTTAGCTATATATTATAGACAGTGTTTTCTGTTTGGCATTTGTGAGGCATTTTGCCACCTATGACTGTATCTTTTCACACTTCAGGGTCACAGTGTCATCCGTTCAGCGACCAATACCACCCTCCCACACATGTTAATGTCTCAACGTGTGATTGCGCCAAACCCAGCCCAGCTACAGGGTCAGCGGGGCCCACCTAAGCCTGGCCTTGTACGCACCACAACACCCAATATGAATCCCACCATCAATTACCAACCGGTAAGAGGGAGCCCTAATATGGAAACAAAAATCTTTTATTTGCTTTCCCTGTTGAAAAGGTCATAGATTTTAAGTTTTTGGACTAGGACAACAAAGGAAATTTTGGTGGGTTGACAGTGGTCCCAAAAGTGAAATCAGGAGGAATTGTATGAATATAGCATGTGCGTGCTTAGTCACTAAGTTGTGTCTGACTCTTTGCAACCCCATGGACTGTCGCCCACCAGGCTCATCTGTCCATGGAGTTTCCTGGGTAAGAATACTGGAGTGGGTTGCCATTTACTCCTCCAGGGGATCTTCCCAACCCAGGGATCAAACTCAAGTCTCCTCCGTCTCCTACACTGGCAGGCGGATTCTTTACCACTGAGCCACCTGGGAAGCCCACATGAATACAGTAGTAGAGAAGAAGGATTATATGCAGAGAAGCAGGGAAATGAGCAGCAATAAGCTAAAATATGTCTAGAAGAAAGAGCTACAGGGATCTAAGGAATAAGAAGCATAAAAGGATGTAAGACAAAGAATCCGGAATCTTGGCAGTTTTAGTTCATAGCCACTGTCATTCTCCTTTGCTGTGTACCAAAGTCCTTTTTCAGTGGAGAAGTTGGACACCTGATGTCATTTTCTGAGTTTGGGGGAAGCTGTGTAGGTCTGACTAGGATCAGATAATGTTCTCTTCCACAAAAGTAAAAATTGTTGCTTTCTCCCACATGTCATCACTGACCCCTACACTCAATCTGTTTCAGCAGTCAAGTTCTTCTGTTCCCTGTCAGCGCACAACATCTTCTGCCATCTATATGAATCTTGCCTCCCATATCCAGCCAGGGACCGTGAACAGAGTGTCCTCACCACTCCCTAGCCCCAGCGCCATGACAGATGCTGCCAACTCACAGGCTGCAGCCAAATTGGCTCTTCGCAAACAGCTGGAAAAGACACTCTTGGAGATTCCACCCCCTAAACCACCTGCTCCCTTGCTTCACTTCCTGCCTAGTGCAGCCAATAGCGAGTTCATCTACATGGTAGGCTTGGAGGAAGTCGTACAGAGTGTCATCGACAGCCAAGGTAAGGCTGTTTGTTGGCCAGTCTTTTTATCTAAGCAATAAGTTGCCAAACCTGATTATTATGGACAGAGTATCACATGGTACTGTGTAATATTAAATAACCTCTCCCTGACTTTTACCAAACCACTCCCATTCTTTATTCAGAGGCTGTTTAGAAACAGCATATCAAAAAGCTTTTTGTGTGTCTGTATGTTTTAGGCCTAATATTTTTATTGTGTATTTTGTATAGCTTGTCTGTTTTTTTTTCAGCATATCATTTAGCGCTTTTAAAAAATTATTTATTTTTGGCCACACTGGGTCTTCATTGCTGCATAGGGACTGTGTCTAGTGGCAACAAGCAGGGGTTGCTCTCTCTGTTTGCAGTGTGTGGGCTGGAGCTTTGACTCTGACACACATTTTCTTTTCAGTATTGCATAATAGGAAATCAGAAAACTTGAGTTTTTATCATCCCAGTTTTGTCATTTGGAGCTGTGTTTCTTAGACTTAGTTTCCTCATTTGTAAATAGGGATCAATTCAGTTCAGTCACTCAGTCATGTCCGACTCCTTGCAACCCCATGAACTGATGGTACTATCTGATTCCCTAAAGTGATACTTTGTAATCAAATGAAATGTAAATATTTTATAAATTTCAGAGTCACTTTTTTAATTCAGCAGAGTAAACTCCTGGAAAAAGATTCATCTGATGAAGAGAAACAGGAGATGGAGAGGAAATGTGAAACCACTGATTATTCTTTTTGTTGGCATGTAGGGAAAAGCTGTGCCTCTCTTCTGCGGGTCGAACCCTTTGTTTGTGCCCAGTGCCGCACAGACTTCACCCCTCACTGGAAGCAGGAGAAGAATGGTAAGATTCTATGTGAGCAGTGTATGACCTCCAACCAGAAGAAGGCTCTAAAGGCAGAACACACCAACCGGCTGAAAAATGCTTTTGTTAAAGCCCTACAGCAGGAACAGGTAAGAATTCTGACTTCTCACCAGCCACCTGTCCAGGTTGGATTTTACCAAAAGGCAGCTCTTTCTAGTTTAGAGGAGTTGTCTGTGTGAACACTACGGTCCAGGTGATCTAGGTTTCTGAAGCGAAGTTCCTTGAACCTAGAGGCCTGAGTTCCCTTTATACCCTTCTTACCATTCTGCCTCTCCCATTTCCGTTTGACTACTGATTGAGAAAGAGTTTAATGACACATAATGTCCGAGGTTAAGGGAAAGGGACAAAAGGCTGAGAATCTTGGCTATCCCTGGTAGCACTGAGGAAATTCCTCTATCATTGACTTCATTTCCTCAAACAAATGGATTTTGGTGAAAAGGATTTATATTTGTACTAGAACTTTCTTTTAAAGAAGTAATTATCTCCAGTCCATATTTGACAAAGAAATGACAAAGGGAAGGGTAAATTATAAAGTAGCCCAGTGAAAATTAGTGATTGCTAGTGTGTGTGAATTCTTCATACAGTATTAATAGAATGAGAATATCTTGGAGCAGGGAAGAGGTATTGGGAAGCTCAGATTATTTTCTGCCCCACCACCCATCAGACCCCTCTGGGTAGCATCGTGGGTCTTCTTGAAAATGGGTAGACAGGAGTCAAAAATAAAACTTCAGTAATTCATTGGCCTTAATTAATTTAATTAGTCAGCTCATCACCACCACCTAGATCTCCAGCCAGCTTCTGAGAGCCAGCTTTCCTGGAGAGAGGGACTCCTTAAGTGTTGAAGCATTGAGGTCGCTGTACCCAGAGATCCTAGTGCAGCTACCCCACCAGACTCTTTTGCCTTTTCCGTATGCCTCCAACTAGTTGGCAGCGTTAGAGATAAGAAGACCTCTAGGTTTTTTGGTTAGGAAATTGGGTGCTGTCCTGCCCAACTTACCTGATGACTCCCAACAGGAAATTGAACAGCGATTACAGCAGCAGGCAGCCCTTTCCCCCACTACGGCTCCAGCTGTGTCCAGTGTCAGTAAACAAGAGACCATAATGAGACATCATACGCTTCGGCAGGTGAGGATTTCTCTTGAGGTTTTGTCAGTCATTTATTCCAGTTCGTCCTTTGTTCTGTGGAAAATCATATTGCTCTTCTGTACTCCTATTCTTTGCTCCCCCTTATACCTTCCATCGTGGCAAAGTTATGATTGCTCGTCTCCTCATCATTGCAGGCTCCGCAGCCCCAAAGCAGCCTCCAGCGTGGTATACCCACATCTGCCCGTTCCATGCTTTCCAACTTTGCACAGGCACCCCAGCTGTCTGTGCCAGGGGGCCTCCTTGGTATGCCAGGTAAGAAGGGCTGATCTGAGAACTTTTCTCGGGAATGGACTAGCTAGTTTGCAGTTCTTTAGCAGTTCCTTTGGGTGATTGTTCTGTCTTTTGTTTTCTGCTCTTTCTTAGGCCCTCCTCCCTTCACTCTTGTTATTCGGCAAATGTTTGCTCAATCCATATTACATGCCAGGCACAGTACACTAAGGTTTTGGTGGCGAAAATGACATAGTCCTCTCTAGTGTGCCCTTTTGGTGGGCATGTGGTTATTGATCTCTTTTGGCCAGAGTAGCAAGGTTAACTGTCCTGATCCTGGTTGAATGACCTAGGGAAGTTTCTTCAAAGTCAGCAGCCCCCAAACCAAAGCTGATTCAGTAATTCCCCTCTGTCATGATTATTTTCCTCTCACCACCATTTTCTTTGACTCTTCTATACCATCAAGACCATGTTGATTAGTCTGGTAGGTTTGAAGTTTGGGGAAGGCTTCTCTGCCTAAAGCTTGGGAGCAGGGTGGGTAAGTAGCTACTGAAATAAAGCTTAACTGAGTCTGGACCGATGTAGACAACTTCTAATGTTCCCTCTGCATCTCCAAGACTGCAGCCTCCGGGTATTGCGGAAGAAGATATCATTTCCTCTTTTAATACCTGCCCTCCGCTTTTGTCTCCTGGGTCTAGGTGTCAACATTGCATACTTGAACACTGGTATCGGAGGACACAAAGGCCCCAGTCTGGCAGACCGACAGCGGGAATACCTTTTAGACATGATCCCTCCCCGGTCTATATCGCAGTCCATCAGTGGACAGAAATAACGCCTGTTCCACTTATACTGCCCTAACCTTGAATCCTTTACCCCTCTCCTCTCCCATTGTCCCCAACTTCCGTCGCATGCAGTGCCTGTACTGGTGCCTACCATACACGGAAAACAAAACAGAAAAACAGAAGACAAAAAGTAGGAATCAACAAGAAAACACACGCCCTGCCCCGCCACCTCCCCTTTATTTTACACTGCTGCGATCTGTTCTGCCACTTTCTCTCTTCAGTTTTTATAGCGAGGTGGATCTCTGCCTCTGATAGAGGTCAGAATGAGGTCCTGGGGAGAAATCTAAGCCCTTTGATGTGTGTTTCTAAAGTTTGTTTTTATGCTTTAATTATTATTATCATTTTTAATGATGTTGTGTGTCCTCCCTTTGTTCAGTGGACGGTTAAACCTTTTTATTTTCACCCAGTATTTTTTTTCTCTTTTCTTTTGTCTTTTTTCTTTTTTGTAAACACAAGTGACATTCAGTTAAGTGATAGGAGCACTGCAGTAGGGTCCCCAGCTGCCAAGTAGGACATGACTGGGAGTGTTAGGGGCAAAAGTTTTTAATGCACTTAACCCAGGGTTTGGGGGAGGTGGTGGCATCAAAACAAGGAGGGTAGCACACCAGCTGTGGGGTGTCTCTGAGCTGGACAGTTCAGAAGGCAGTGTTGAGTATTGAAGTTGGGCTCTAAGAAGGAGGGGAAAGAGCCTGGAAGGAGAAGCTTTAAAACGTAACCACTCTCAAAGTGACCCATAGAGAAGAGAGAGAAAGGGGCATGACAGTGAACATAAGTTGAGCCAAGGAGGACTGAGACCACGCCCTAGCCTTCTGGATGCTGGGCAAATGAGATTGGCCTCCTGACCCCAGTGGAGACACAGAAAATGATTCCAGGCCAACTAGCCCCAGATTATTTCATCTTATTTTTTTGTAAAGTTCTCCCCCATCCCCATCTCCTTTCTTTTCTTTTTTTAAAAATCCTAATCTGCCCTCAGTAACCACAGCCCCATCTGTAATATAGAGTGTGGCTGCTCCCAGCCTGACTTTGCTGGGTGTCCTGGAAGTTGGATGGGCATAAGTGAGTGAAATGTCAAAGGGAGGAAATAGAGGAAGAAAGAAAAAGGGGTTTCCCTCCCAACAGTTGCGACTTTCCATTTGTCTCTACCTTCTGAGCGCCAGGAGGTGAGGGTGAGGGCACCTAATCAAGTTGGAGCCCTACCTGGCCCTGCTGCGCTAA
Source organism: Neotragus pygmaeus (assembly GCA_006410875.1). Lineage (NCBI taxonomy): Eukaryota > Metazoa > Chordata > Mammalia > Artiodactyla > Bovidae > Neotragus > Neotragus pygmaeus. Next base: position 1,909 of record SJYV01010428.1, on the reverse strand, counting down.
CTGAAGAGCTGACCGCTCAGAGCTGAACAGTTCATGTCAAAACCAATCCTGGACCTGTGCTATAAAAGTAGTAGTTGTCTTTTTTCTCCCCAGAATTCTATACATTTGCTTTCTTGTTTGTTTTTATTCTTAAGTGCTACTAATGTAGAGAATGAATTGAATTGTGCAATGTTGCTGTTCTGGGGACTGGGGAGATGAGCATCCCATTTGCCCACACTGTGGGGGACGGGGGAAGGGGCCAGGCTGTTTTTGAGGTAAGGGAAGCCCATTAAAGGTAGGGGCTTCTGCTCACTTCATAGTGGATGTCCACCTATCTCTCCAGCTCTAATAAAAGCTGTCAGAGTTTGAGGAAGGGATACTCTCAGCAGAGAGGTATGAAGAGGAGTGTAACATTTTGCCCTTGAAAGCCACCTGGAGAGGTTCCCCCATTTTTATTTTTTAAAATTAAATAATTTTTTAAAATAAGAAGGCACTTTTAAAATTAACACACACACAAACTGCACATCCTCCCCATAAAGTTTGGGGAGGGGATAGGAGGAGCTGGAATCAGGCTCAGTTCCCCCCACACTGGCCTCTACTCCCCATACTCCAGAGCCACTGTGGGTGATTATACTGGCCCTACGGGCCTTTCTGGCTTTTTTTCTTTCCTCCCTTTCCCCCAATTCATTGAGCACTTAATAAAGGAGCAGAGATGCAGCCTGTGTCTGGGCTCCCCAGTGGTGAAATGATCTGGAAGCTAGAGGCTAGTAACAGGTAGTGATGGGGTTGTTTCAAGTATTTTTCTGGGGAATGTGGAACCCCTGACTAAGTGGTGGGAGAGGGAGGGGGGTTAGTGGAACTGGGTCTGGGATTATTTTAAAATTATATATATATATATAAAGATATATTCTTACATCTTTCCTTTGCCCTCTGTGCTTTGAAAGCACTGGATAAATCGTTTGGTTTTGCTTTTCTCTCTTCCACAAAATTGGAAGCTTTTTAAAAAATATTTTCCCTGAAAGTCATCTTGCCTTGTGGCATGTCTGTCTAGCCTCCCCCCCAACCCCATGATGAAGTGCCATTTCTGTTATGTCTCCCCTCCCCCAGCTCAGAGGTGCTCAGAGGTACGAGGTGCCCAAGTTTGTCAGTTGAGATTAAAAGTAAGGAACAGAGAATGTGCAATACCGTCTGGCTGGGGGCTGTCCCTGCCCTGAGCTGAATCCCTTCCCTGGGAGCCAGGCCACCTTTGAATGGGGTTTGGAAGTAAGATGTGTAGAGATAGGGGATGATGGGGAAGGAAAGCCTGTAGTCACGTGCCTGCCAAGGTGCTGAGGCGATAGGGGAGAGGGTGGAGTCTTCCCTGTTTTTATCCCCTCAGGGTCAGTTACATAGAGGCTGCTTGTTGACTAGTATAGCTCCGTGACCCTTTGCTCAATCGCTGAGGTTTGATTTCTTACCCTCTTATCCCATTTTCATACCTTTCCCAGGGATTAGTGATGGGGGTGAGGTTCCTCTAATCATGGTAAAGTATTAGCCTTCCACCTCCTCCCTTTTCCTCCCTCTCCCCCATCCTCTGTCTTCCTCATTTCTCTCCTTTTTCATCACTGATTACCTTGTGTCCCTCCAAGTCTATTGTTGCTGTCCATCCTCAGGCCTTGGGCCCCATAGACACTAAACCTCATGCCCTAAAGATAGGGAGAAAGACCCTCTGTACAGAGTTATCCTTCACCCCTGGAGCCCTGAAGCTCAGGGTGATACTAGAGTGAGGATCCCACCAGTTTTGCCTGGCTTCCTCCATCACCAGAGGCTTTAAAAGTAGTAGTTTATGGACAGTGGCTTACTCTCTCTAAGCCTGATATGGGTGAATGAGCAGTAAGGCTTTGGTAAAACTGAGGGACAGAGGTCCTTATTTGTCTTTTTTTTTTTTTTT
>SJYV01010425.1:242572-311999 GCA_006410875.1 Neotragus pygmaeus | reverse complement strand
GACTCAATGGACATGGGTTTGGGTGGACTCCGGGAGCTGGTGATAGACAAGGAGGCCTGGCGTGCTGCAGTTCATGGGGTCACAAAGAGTCAGACATGACAGAGCAACTGAACTGAACTGAAAGAAGAATAATGCTGCTATGAAAATATGTGTATACATTTTTGTGTGGACACATCTTCATTTCTAGTGTATACATAAGAGTGAAATTTCAGAATCATATGATAACTCATGTTCAACTTTTTAAGGAACTCCCAAACTGTTTTTCCAACGTGGCTGTACCACTTTACACTCTCACAATCAGTGTATGAGTATTCCAACTCCTCCACATCCTCACTAACACTTGTTACTATCTGACTTTTACAATTATAGCCATCCTACTATTATAAAGTGGTTTATCATTGTGGTTTTGATTGGCATTTTCCTAATGGTTCATGATGTTAAGCATCTTTTCATGCACTTTTGGGCTTGCACATCTTGCACACTTTCACATCTTCTTTGGAGAAATGACTATTCAGATCCTTTCCCCATTTTAACTGAGTTATTTTCCTTTTTTAATTTTTAAGTTGTAAGCATTCTTTGGGCTTCCCTGGTGGCTCAGCAGTAGAGAATCTGCCTGCAATGCAGGAGACCTGGGTTCAACCCCTGGGTTGGGAAGATCCCCTGGAGGAGGGCATGGCGACCCACTCCAGTATTCTTGCCTGGAGAATCCCATGGACACAGGAGCCTGGCGGGCTACAGTCCATAGAGTTGCACAGGGTCGGACATGACTGAAGTGACCAAGCGGCAGCAGCAAGAGTTCTTTCAGTTCAGTTCAGTTCAGTTCAGTCGCTCAGTCGTGTCCGACTCTTTGCGACCCCATGAATCGCAGCACTCCAGGCCTCCCTGTTCATTACCATCTCTTGGAGTTCTTTATATATTCTAAATACAAGTTCTTTATCAGATATATGATTTGAAAATACTTTCTCCCATTCTGTAGGCTGTCTTTTCACTTTCTTGATAGTATCTACAATTGTTTTTAATTTTTATGAAGTCTAATTTGTCAACCTTTTATTTCACTGCTTATAATAATCTGACTTTACATATGAAAAAAAAAAAACCGAGGCAGGTGTTTAGCAATTTGCCCCAAAACAGAGTCGAGATTCTATCTTGGCTCCAAAACTTCCTTTGAGGGCCCAAGGAAGTCATTGTGAACAGGTGCTGAGTCTCCTGTGGTCCTGCCGGAACTGGTGCAGGTCTCCAAGCCCCAGGAGGATGCTTACTCCTACCCTTGCCCACAGGAGTCAGAAGTGGCCCCAACATCAAGCCCTGGAGATGACATATGCTACCCTGCCCCACATGCGGACACGTGAACCACCTCTCAGCAAGTCCCACAGGGCACAGAAGAGAAACTCTCCTACTTGAAAAATTTCCATACAGTGTGGCCTGTGGCAGGTGGATGGACAAAAGAAACCTCTCAATCAACCCATGAACTCACCAGAGACCAGGAGCTCTCCCAACAATATTAAGAGAGTCTTAAAAAAATCCTTTATGCTCCAATTTAATGTTTCCCATGCATCAACTCATTTTTCCCTCTAAATATTCTTTCCTTCAACACATGTGTATCAGGCACCCATGTAAGGCAAAGCACCGGGTAGAGAAACTGGAAGGCGAAGTGTTTTTCTCTTTAGATCACTCTGGCGAAATGGAGGAACTACTGACCCTAGTTAAGAGATGAAGAAATGGAAACATCAGAATGTTTCATAACTTGACCAGGGTGACAAAACCAGCCAGTGGTGATCTAACAGAGCCCAGATCCCTGGGCCCTGGTGTCCACGCTCTGTCTACACCACAGTGAACATCATTAGTCCAATGGGGTCAAATTCAAGGTTGCCTCTGCCTTTGTTTCCCATCTAAGAATGGGACTCACCCATCAGAAAAATATCACTCAAGCCCCAGAACACAAAGTCGGCTGTAAGTGGGTCTCACAGCAACCATTCCTTCTGCTCCTTTTGCAGAAACAGCACGGCAGCTCCACAGCTTCAGAAAGGATCTACTGTGATGCTGATTTGGCGATCCGGCTTCCTGGCTTCCATCTTTTGACTATTATTATCTTATGACTAATTTTCCAGTCAAATCGTTTATTTGTGCAAAAGCCCATCCAGCCTTGAGCACTTTTCTTCTTGTCTTTGAATTTTATCTCTCTTTTTAATTAAAAAAAAAAAAAAAACACTCATACAAGGCAGCGCAAACTAGGTCACCATCAAACACTTCCCTTCCCAAAGAGCCGCTCTACGGACGTTAACCCCAGCACTGCCACTGATGCAAGGGTGATGTGTCCAGGTCACATCACCCTCCAAGGCTCAGTATTTTTCTCTCAAATCACTGGTTTAGGTTCTGCTCACCTGAAAGTCCCTTCCAGCTCTTAACACTCTTGGGTCCTCACCTAGGCCTGAGTCACAAAAACATATCTTTTCAATACATAGTTGGGATGGGATGGTAGCCATATTGCACATTGACATCAAATGCAAACCGAGGGTGCACCTCACCTGTTCTTGAGGATGACAGGCCCGTATTGAGCCCCTGTTGCAGGTCAGGAACCTCATCTTTAATCTCCCATCACCACTGTGAAGGAGCAGTTAGAGGAATTCACTTTAATCATAAGCCAGATCATATCATTTCTCTGTGCAAAACCCTCCAAGCACTTCCTTCTCACTTAGAGTCAAAGCCCANGACAATATAAAATAAAAAGTTTTCTTAAAGTTTCCTTAAACTTTTAAGTTTTATAAAATTTTCTTAAAGAAGAATGTCAACAAAGGTCTGTCTAGTCAAGGCTATGGTTTTTCCAGTGGTCATGTATGGATGTGAGAGTTGGACTATAAAGAAAGCTGAGCACCTAACAATTGATGCTTTTGAGCTGTGGTGTTGGAGAAGACTCTTGAGAGTCCCTGGGACTGCAAGGAGATCCAACCAGTCCATCCTAAAGGAGATCAGTCCTGGGTGTTCATTAGAGGGACTGATGTTGAAGCTGAAACTCCAATACTTTGGCCATTGGATGCAAAGAGCTGACTCATTTGAAAAGACCCTGATGCTGGGAAAGATTGAAGGCAGGAAAAGAAGGGGACGACAGAGGATGAGATGGTTGGATGGCGTCACTGACTCAATGGACATGGGTTTGGGTGGACTCCGGGAGCTGGTGATAGACAAGGAGGCCTGGCGTGCTGCAGTTCATGGGGTCACAAAGAGTCAGACATGACAGAGCAACTGAACTGAACTGAAAGAAGAATAATGCTGCTATGAAAATATGTGTATACATTTTTGTGTGGACACATCTTCATTTCTAGTGTATACATAAGAGTGAAATTTCAGAATCATATGATAACTCATGTTCAACTTTTTAAGGAACTCCCAAACTGTTTTTCCAACGTGGCTGTACCACTTTACACTCTCACAATCAGTGTATGAGTATTCCAACTCCTCCACATCCTCACTAACACTTGTTACTATCTGACTTTTACAATTATAGTCATCCTACTATTATAAAGTGGTTTATCATTGTGGTTTTGATTGGCATTTTCCTAATGGTTCATGATGTTGAGCATCTTTTCATGCACTTGTGGGCCTGCACATCTTGCACACTTGCACATCTTCTTTGGAGAAATGACTATTCAGATTCTTTCCCCATTTTAACTGAGTTATTTTCCTTTTTTAATTTTTAAGTTGTAAGCATTCTTTGGGCTTCCCTGGTGGCTCAGCAGTAGAGAATCTGCCTGCAATGCAGGAGACCTGGGTTCAACCCCTGGGTTGGGAAGATCCCCTGGAGGAGGGCATGGCGACCCACTCCAGTATTCTTGCCTGGAGAATCCCATGGACACAGGAGCCTGGCGGGCTACAGTCCATAGAGTTGCACAGGGTCGGACATGACTGAAGTGACCAAGCGGCAGCAGCAAGAGTTCTTTCAGTTCAGTTCAGTTCATTTCAGTTTAGTCGCTCAGTCGTGTCCGACTCTTTGCGACCCCATGAATCGCAGCACTCCAGGCCTCCCTGTTCATTACCATCTCTCAGAGTTCTTTATATATTCTAAATACAAGTTCTTTATCAGATATATGATTTGAAAATACTTTCTCCCATTCTGTAGGCTGTCTTTTCACTTTCTTGATAGTATCTACAATTGTTTTTAATTTTTATGAAGTCTAATTTGTCAACCTTTTATTTCACTGCTTATAATAATCTGACTTTACATATGAAAAAAAAAACCGAGGCAGGTGTTTAGCAATTTGCCCCAAAACAGAGTCAAGATTCTATCTTGGCTCCAAAACTTCCTTTGAGGGCCCAAGGAAGTCATTGTGAACAGGTGCTGAGTCTCCTGTGGTCCTGCCGGAACTGGTGCAGGTCTCCAAGCCCCAGGAGGATGCTTACTCCTACCCCTGCCCACAGGAGTCAGAAGTGGCCCCAACATCAAGCCCTGGAGATGATATATGCTACCCTGCCCCACATGCGGACACGTGAACCACCTCTCAGCAAGTCCCACAGGGCACAGAAGAGAAACTCTCCTACTTGAAAAATTTCCATACAGTGTGGCCTGTGGCAGGTGGATGGACAAAAGAAACCTCTCAATCAACCCATGAACTCACCAGAGACCAGGAGCTCTCCCAACAATATTAAGAGAGTCTTAAAAAATCCTTTATGCTCCAATTTAATGTTTCCCATGCATCAACTCATTTTTCCCTCTAAATATTCTTTCCTTCAACACATGTGTATCAGGCACCCATGTAAGGCAAAGCACCGGGTAGAGAAACTGGAAGGCGAAGTGTTTTTCTCTTTAGATCACTCTGGCGAAATGGAGGAACTACTGACCCTAGTTAAGAGATGAAGAAATGGAAACATCAGAATGTTTCATAACTTGACCAGGGTGACAAAACCAGCCAGTGGTGATCTAACAGAGCCCAGATCCCTGGGCCCTGGTGTCCACGCTCTGTCTACACCACAGTGAACATCATTAGTCCAATGGGGTCAAATTCAAGGTTGCCTCTGCCTTTGTTTCCCATCTAAGAATGGGACTCACCCATCAGAAAAATATCACTCAAGCCCCAGAACACAAAGTCAGCTGTAAGTGGGTCTCACAGCAACCATTCCTTCTGCTCCTTTTGCAGAAACAGCACGGCAGCTCCACAGCTTCAGAAAGGATCTACTGTGATGCTGATTTGGCGATCCGGCTTCCTGGCTTCCATCTTTTGACTATTATTATCTTATGACTAATTTTCCAGTCAAATCGTTTATTTGTGCAAAAGCCCATCCAGCCTTGAGCACTTTTCTTCTTGTCTTTGAATTTTATCTCTCTTTTTAATTAAAAAAAAAAAACAAACCACTCATACAAGGCAGCGCAAACTAGGTCACCATCAAACACTTCCCTTCCCAAAGAGCCGCTCTACGGACGTTAACCCCAGCACTGCCACTGATGCAAGGGTGATGTGTCCAGGTCACATCACCCTCCAAGGCTCAGTATTTTTCTCTCAAATCACTGGTTTAGGTTCTGCTCACCTGAAAGTCCCTTCCAGCTCTTAACACTCTTGGGTCCTCACCTAGGCCTGAGTCACAAAAACATATCTTTTCAATACATAGTTGGGATGGGATGGTAGCCATATTGCACATTGACATCAAATGCAAACCGAGGGTGCACCTCACCTGTTCTTGAGGATGACAGGCCCATGTATTGAGCCCCTGTTGCATGTCAGGAACCTCATCTTTAATCTCCCATCACCACTGTGAAGGAGCAGTCAGAGGAATTCACTTTAATCATAAGCCAGATCATATCATTTTGCAAAACCCTCCAAGCACTTCCTTCTCACTTAGAGTCAAAGCCCAGATCCTGACATTGACCTACAAGGTCCTACATGAGCTGCCATCTCTCCATCCCTGTGCCCCATCTCTCCCTCTGGCCCACTCCACTCCAGCCGCACTGGTCTCCTCGCTGTTTCATGGATGTACCAAGCACGTTCTCAGCTCTGGGCCTTTGTACTTGTCATCCCCCGTGCCTAGAAATCTCTTCTTCTACACCAGTAGTCCTCAAGCAGGGGACTTCGCAAAGGATACTGTCTGGAGACATTTTTAGCTGTTACAGCTGGATAGAGGATGCTACAGGCATCTGGTGGGTAGAGGCTACAGATGCTGCTAAACGTCCATCAATGCACAGGACAGTCCCCCACAACGAAGTGTTACTCCATCCAAGAACTGCCCTGGTGGCCCTGTGATTAAGAAGCCACCTTCCAATGCCGGGGACATGGGTTTGATCCCTGGTCCAGGAAGACCCCACTTGCCTGGGGACAACTAAGCCTGTTTGCCACAACTTCTGAATCTACTCTCTAGCGTCCATGCTCTGCACCAAGAGAATGAGAAGCCTGCACACCACAATGAAGAACAGTTCCCTCTCACCAAAACAAAGACCAAGNGTGCAAAACCCTCCAAGCACTTCCTTCTCACTTAGAGTCAAAGCCCAGATCCTGACATTGACCTACAAGGTCCTACATGAGCTGCCATCTCTCCATCCCTGTGCCCCATCTCTCCCTCTGGCCCACTCCATTCCAGCCGCACTGGTCTCCTCGCTGTTTCATGGATGTACCAAGCACGTTCTCAGCTCTGGGCCTTTGTACTTGTCATCCCCCGTGCCTAGAAATCTCTTCTTCTACACCAGTAGTCCTCAAGCAGGGGACTTCGCAAAGGATACTGTCTGGAGACATTTTTAGCTGTTACAGCTGGATAGAGGATGCTACAGGCATCTGGTGGGTAGAGGCTACAGATGCTGCTAAACGTCCAGCAATGCACAGGACAGTCCCCCACAACGAAGTGTTACTCCATCCAAGAACTGCCCTGGTGGCCCTGTGATTAAGAAGCCACCTTCCAATGCCGGGGACATGGGTTTGATCCCTGGTCCAGGAAGACCCCACTTGCCTGGGGACAACTAAGCCTGTTTGCCACAACTTCTGAATCTACTCTCTAGCGTCCATGCTCTGCACCAAGAGAATGAGAAGCCTGCACACCACAATGAAGAACAGTTCCCTCTCACCAAAACAAAGACCAAGCCAGCCAAAAATGAATAAATTTTTAATATAAAAAAAATATTTAAGAAAAAAGTATCCCATCTGAAATGTCAGTAGTGTCAAGGTTGAGAAACCTTGACCTAGATGGTGTCACGGCACCCTCCATTCCCTCCAGGTTCCTGCCCTGCCTTCCATGTATAAAGCAGAGAACGCCTCAACTCAGCAGTCTATCTCCTTTCTGTCTTAGGTTTGCTTCATGAAACTTCAAGGAGTCCATACAACTTAGCCCCCTCTGACTCTAGTCCTCTCTCTTTCCAGCTAGAACGTAAGCTCCTGCGTTTACGTTTGTCTTGCTTGCTGCCACGTCTCCCAGCACCGGAAAGAGGTGCTGGACAGATAAATCCGTGGCCTCCGTCTCACAAGTGTGGAAACTGAGGCTCACTTAGCCTAAGCAGCTTGCTCGAGGTCACCGTGATCGGTGCTGTCCCTCCAGGACTGAGGCGCTCACGCCCCCAGAGGCCCACGCTGGTAACAGTTGAGGCTCACCGTTGGCCCTGCTCCAGGCATCGCCCTCAGCCTAAAGTTGCCTTGTCAGAGCCTCCAACCTCTTCCCTGGGAGCCCACATCCAATGACTGGACAACGAGGGCACAGAGATCTGGCTCCTCCTCTCAATCCGGGAGCACTCTCAGGGGCCACTCCAGCCCCAGGACTTCCCACGGCATCAGCTGAGGCCTCTGTTACAGCGGCACCGTGACTCGGGTTCTCTCTCTGCTCCACCCTGCTGCCCTCGCTCCCTTATAGTATTCTCCCTGAGAACACACCCCTAGAAACCTCCCACACAGACTTAGGTCACATAACACGCTACTTGGGGAGTCTGACCTTTCATGGTCACGCAGCTCAAAGGTGCCAGAACTTGAATTCGAACTCAGACTTGACCGACTTGAACATCTTTATTATCTCAGCTTTTCCATGCCGCCTCAGCCTTGATTTTGATCAGCCACAGGTAGGTTAGGGGCTTTGTGATACCCCAGTGAACATGAAAGGGTCCTTGTCTTTGAGACACTGCAGTTCTCAGGAAGAAAGTGTTCCCCCGATCAATTCACCAGTGGGAACAGGGTGCCAAGAAGAGAGTGGACCAAGTGCTAGAGGATCCCGTGGGCATTCACACTAGGACATGCTGCCTTGGGATCTAGACCAGGGGTCCCCAACTTCCGCAATCTAATGCCTGATGATCTGAGGTAGATCAGATGTAGGAATCATAGAAATAAAGTACACAGTAAATGTAATGCGCTTGAATCATCCAGAAACCATCCTCCTGACCCTGGTCCATGGAAAAATCGTTTTCCACAAAATTGGTCTCTGGTGCCAAAAAAATTTGGGTTTTGTTTGTTCATTTGTTTTGCAGATTTAGACCACAAAAATCCCCTGGAGGCGGACGTGGCAACCCACTCCAGTATTCTTGCCTGGAGAATCCCCATGGACAGAGGAGCCTGGGGGGCTACAGTCCACGGGGCCGCAGAGCGTCAGATACGACTGAGCGACCGAGCACAAAGCACAGAGCACACACGCTGCCTCCCGCCAGGTGCCAGCAGAGCAGTCCCCTCCCCGACTCAGGACACGGGCCCCGCAGCGTCCAGAGCGGGTGCTGGCCAGCAGGATCTAGAGCAGCCCGTCTGGTTCCCTGGCTCCCTTGGAGGTAATCCCGGATGAAGGGACTCTGAGATGGGGTTTTGATGGAAAGGGACACAGAATTCCCTGTCCCCACTGGGGTCTCTTCAGACTCAGCCTGGCTCTCAGTACATGAAGACCCAACTTCCCCTTAAACTCCCCTCCTCCAGCTCTCCTGGGGCTTGGCTCTGATCTAATGGCCACTTTTTTTTTTACTGTACTTTATTTTTATTCTTTCTTATGCCTCCCCCAGTTCCTGAGAGTGCCAAGAAATTCTCCAAACAAACTCCCCCTTTTCTTACATAATTCCATTGCCCAGTCCCACCTCCCAGTCCAGGCTCCTGCCACTATCTCAGGCTTCTCAGATGCTCAAATGTCATAAAAGGAAAAAGGAAGGAAGAAAAAGTGGGAAGAGAAGGGCTCAGAAAGTGAGGAGAAGAAGATCAAATGCGCAGCTCATGACAGGCTTGCCCTATATTTATCTGATTTAACTACCAGGGTCTCTGAAGCATCATTTAGGAATTCGTCCATTGCTCCTTTCCTCCAGGGCAAGTCCTTTGCCTCCATCTTACAGCTAGAAGCACTGAGGCTCAAGAAAAGAGAACGCTTTCCTGAGTCATTTAGAGGCAGCTGCAGGAGATTCTGATCGTGGGCATCCTAATTTCCTGGCTGTGCCGAGACCCTGAGTGTGAAATACGAATGGGCAGTTTCCGCCCACGCAGTGATCAGAGAGCCGGCAAACGGATGCTCACAGACAGCTGGGCGGGGCATTGTTTATCATTCCACCCCTACTGGCTTCGGGTAAGGGCCACAGGGTCCCAGGAGCCACCCAGCTCCTGAGGGGCGCCAGCCCTGGTGCCTTCGGGCCGCGCCAGCTCCACTCGTCCTCACTGACCTGGCTCTGGCTCCACAGCTGAAGAACCGAGGCCAGGCACCAGTTCTGCCTCCTCTGCTGAGAAGCCTTGGCCAAGGCCCTTTCTTCTCTGGCCTCAATCTCTCAGCCTATAAAATGTGAAAGCTGGAACCTGATGAGGTTATGTAGGGACCTTTCCAGCAGGAGGACCTCCAGGCTCTAAGGCCCACCAGGTAAGAGGCCCACGCGGGCACCCTCCCATGGAGCCTCTCACCCTTTCACCCAGCCCCCTGACTGAACTGGACACTGGCCCCCTCTGACCTCGCATTGCACAAAGCTGGAGTCCCTCCAGGTGCCTCCCATCCCAACCTCCCTTGCTTTCCTAGGACTCTCTGACCTCTGGCTCAGGAGCTTGGGCCCAGGACCTCTCGCAGCTGGAGAGAAGGAGAAGCGAGACCAGCACCTGCTAAGCACCTCACCTGCGCCAGACACAGAGCCATGGGCTTTTACACACATTTCTGGTTGGGATCCTTCCAATGGGTAGTCATCCCCACCTGAGACGTCTAAGGCTCAGAGAAGTTTGGTAACTTACTCAATGTCACACAGCTCTTGGTGGGCAAAGCCAGAATTCCCACCTGGAACAGTGCATGTTGCTTTTGCATGATCAGAAAAGTCACTTACAGTGAGAAGCCCCTCCCTGTCCTCCCCTGACAGTCAGAGAACAGCCCCGTCCTTCTTAGAAGAGGAAGACAGCATGTTGCTCTGAGAAGCTAGGCTTTAGGGCTCATGTGAGAAGCAGCCAGAGACAATGGCAGAGACCTAGACTCCAGAGGCACCAGCCTTGAAATCAGCTCTGGACTCTGACACTTGCCAATGGAGTCAACTTCAGCGAGTTACAACTTCAGTTTTCTTATCTGGAATGAGAGGACATCAATACCTACCTCACGGAGTTGCTACAAGAATGGAACCTGACAATGAATATGAAATACCTGGCCCAGAATATGTGATAAATACAAACCTCCTTCCCTTTCCTGCCAGTGCTGCTTCTCTGAGGCTGGTCCTGATTCTTAGATCTTAAACCCTGAAAGCTGAGCATAGGTGCATCTCCCTTAGCGAAATGATTCAAACATAAAGACACACTCAGGAAGGCGGTTTCCGCCCCCTGCCCCTGGCCCACAGAGGAGGCACGGTACAGACAGTGGCCATGGCAGCCACAACCAGCATGACAGCCAGGCAGACCACAGCGGGCTCCGCCTTCTTTCCCTCCAGCCTGGGGGCCTGCCATCTTCCCGCATTCCGTGCAAGCTGGAAGTTGGCACACAAGCGCCGCAAGCCAGATGTTTGAGTTTTGTTAAGAGTGGCTTAAATAAAGCCTTTAAAACAATAATTCCCAGCCATCAAAGGAACATTTCTCTTTTGGGCTTCATGTCTAAACACACAAGGTTTTCTAGGTTTTTTTTTTTTTTTTTTTAAGAAAAGGAAGAGATAAACAACCCCTCTACAAAGAAGCAACATTTCTATAAACACATGGATTTTGCCATCAGGCTCTGGCCTTTCTGATACCACCAACAAAAGAGAAAAGGAACTAGGGGAAGGGCCAATTTTCTCCAGCCCTTGGCACACACCTGCAGCCCCAAAAAGTATCTGGAGGAACCTGGACAGGTGGTAGCCATCTGACAAACTCCCTAAGGCAGAGTTTAAAGAGATATAGACTTGCATGGCATTGGTGAATAGAAGAATCTGGCTCCTTCTCCCTCCTGACCCCTCTTCTCCTCCTGATGGAGACTTTGCCAAGAGTGTGCTTTTGAGAAAGACAGAGCCTGGCCCTCCACCTCCCCACATGAGGGCGCCTGGAAGGGAGCCCTCAGGTTGGATGCCCTTTGTAGTCTGGAAGTGATCCTTGCCAAGGAAGGTGGTACTGAGGGCAAGAAGCACTTGAGGCAAAGCCACCCAGAAGGTTGTCATGAACACAGGTGCACATTTCCAGAAACCAGTGACGATACATTCTTGTCTTGGTGTAAATACCTACTGTTGCTGCTGCTGCTGCTGCTGCTAAGTCGCTTCAGTTGTGTCCGACTCTGTGTGACCCCATAGACGGCAGCACACCAGGCTCCTCTGTCCATGAGATTTTCCAGGCAAGAACACTGGAGTGGGTTGCCATGTCCTTCTCCAGTGCATGAAAGTGAAAAGTGAAAGTGAAGTTGCTCAGTCGTGCCTGACTCAGCGATCCCATGGATTGCAGCCCACCAGGCTCCTCCGTCCATGGGATTTTCCAGGCAAGAGTACTGGAGTGGGGTGCCATTGCCTTCTCCAAAATACCTACTGCTGCTGCTGCTGCTAAGTCACTTCAGTCGTATCCGACTCTGTGCGACCCCATAGATAGCAGCCCACCAGGCTCCTCTGTCCCNGACCCCATAGACGGCAGCACACCAGGCTCCTCTGTCCATGAGATTTTCCAGGCAAGAACACTGGAGTGGGTTGCCATGTCCTTCTCCAGTGCATGAAAGTGAAAAGTGAAAGTGAAGTTGCTCAGTCGTGCCTGACTCAGCGATCCCATGGATTGCAGCCCACCAGGCTCCTCCGTCCATGGGATTTTCCAGGCAAGAGTACTGGAGCGGGGTGCCATTGCCTTCTCCAAAATACCTACTGCTGCTGCTGCTGCTAAGTCACTTCAGTCGTATCCGACTCTGTGCGACCCCATAGATAGCAGCCCACCAGGCTCCTCTGTCCCTGGGATTCTCTAGGCAAGAATACTGGAGTGGGTTGCCATTTCCTTAATACTAGATTCCCAGACTGCCAGGCCGGGTATAGCTTTAAGAACAGACCCTGTCTAGTAAGAGCTATTAAAGGAAAGAAAGTGAAATCGACAGGGAAGTCACTCAGTCGTGTCCGACTCTTTGAGACCCCATAGACTGTAGCCTACCAGGCTCCTCCCTCCATGGGCTTCTCCAGGCAAGAGTACTGGAGTGGGTTGCCATTTCCTTCTCCAGGGGATCTTCCTGACCCAGGGATCGAACCCTGGTCTCCTGCATTCCAGGCAGACATTTTAACCTCTGAGCCACCAGGGAAGTCATTAGAGGAAACAGGTGCTCAAAAGTAGAACAATACTTCCAAAGACGGTCAGGTGGACCTATCCTCCCACACATAACAACGATTAACTCTGGATAAGATATTTTAAAACCACCTAAAGGCACTGGTGAAACAAAGGGGACTTCCCTGATAATCCAGTGGTTAAGTATCTGCCTTCCAATGCAGGGGATACGGGTTTAACCACTGGTAGGGGAACTAAGATCCCACGTGCCACAGGGCAACTAACTCCTCGAGCCACAACTCCTGAGCAGGCAGGCCACAATGAAGAGCCTGAATGCTGCAATTAAGACCCAACACAACCAACAGTATATGAATAAATAAATAATTTCTTTAAAGCGAGCCTGGAATAAGAAGTCGCTTTTCAGGGGAAGCTCTGGCTCTGTGGTCAGATAGACCTGGGTTTGCGTCCCAGCTCCACCACTCCCAGCCACGTGAGCTTGGACAGCTCCTGTGCTCTTGCACTTCTCTGAGCTTCTGTTTTCTCATCTACCAAAAGACAGTAGCATTGCTTTCCTCCCATAATTATTGAGAAACCAAATGAGAAAAAAAAAAATACAAAAGTGCCTAGAACAGCATGTTGTACATAGTATGACTCAGTAACTATTTGTTGGCTCTAAATAACGACCCCCAAGTCAACAGTGCATTTTCACCCTTAACTTAGCAGTCTTTAAGCCTCTTCACATTCTATCTCTTCGGTTCTTAAAATGGGAATGTTCCGTATTGTACAACCTGAGTTTTGGGGACACCTTTCTGATACATTCTAAGGGACAGCCCCACCCATCTATGTCACAAGAATGCACATATCTAGTCATATCTTCAATAGGGCCCTGGAAGAGATTAAGAGAAAGCCACAAGGCCCCCTACCTAAAAGTCATTTTATTAAGTTGTTTTTTTGAACAAAGTCCTGCCTCCTCCAAGATCCAGACCCTAAAATCCCTAGCCTCAGTGAGGAATGTGTTGATTAGGAACTGAGATACCAAGATAATCCATAGCATTGGAAGGGCCTGAGAGTTGACTCAGTCTAATCTCTTCACAGACTTGAGGAATCTAAAGCCCAGGAAGGAGAGGTGATTGAGGTTGATATCCATAGAAAATTAATAAAAGAATCTACCACCTTGACATAATATCTTAAGAGGATTACAAGCACATATTCATCCATAATTTTATTTAAGCTTAGGAGTTGTATGAGTAAGTATATAAGAGGGGCTATTGGAAAGGAATGTCATTCCCATTTTCCAGAAGAGGAAACAGCCTTAAGGGGTGATGTGAAATTTTCCCATGATGCCCAGACAAGCAATGTCTACTTGGGGCTCATCCCTACTCTCTCGATCCCTGATCCTCAGACACAGCCATTTTTATTAGATCATGTGCCTCTGAATGCAATCCTTGGAGTCCACCCCAAGTGGAGGAGACGGGACACAAGGTGGATCCAAGCTGGCAGGTGGCAGGGACAAGACGCTATTGGTCAGCCATGGGAGCAAAGTCAGACTCTCACGCACCCCACCTCTACTGGGACCCATAAAATTTCTGGGGCTTTGACCTAGGGGTGGCATTTGGGATGTCTCTCTGGGATGCTGGGATTGGATTTATATGTAGTATCTCACCAACTTCACCTGAGGTCCCACCAGGGAGACTAGAAAAACCTCAAAATGAAGCCTGTGGGATAAGAGGAGGCCTCTCTCTCTCTTTCTCTGTCCCCTTGGAAGACCAGATAAGCCTCTCAATTCTGGTCTAGTGCACTGCCCCCAAGGCTGGAGAATGCGTGCCACCCCCCTTGCCTTCATCTCCCTTCTCTGGGGTACCCAGACAAGGCCACCACAGGGAGAACCAGTTAGGATTTGTGGGCTGGCCCCTCCCTCCGATGCCTGATCAGTCCTGCCCCCTCACTGAACACCACTTGCTCTGTTTGTCCAGGGCACAGAAAACTTCCCACAAAACTAGCAGTCTGGGTGCTAAGGTTCAGGCTCCCTATGCTCTCTCCAACCCTACTGGCACCTCTGCCTCCCACAACCGTGCCCCCAACCCTTCAGACCAGTTCTCCAGCCTTCCCCTCCTGCCACCATGCTGCTATTCTGAGCTGCTCATAAATCATCAGGTTTGACTCATTTTTCTTCATAAATCCGGAGCTTCCAACCTCCTGTATGATTTGTGTTCTTGAATTATCCATGAAATTTTCAATGGCTCAGCTAACAGCCAAGCAGAGGTCCCGCTCAGCTTCTAGAAGCCACTAGAGGCTCAGATAAGTGATGGTGGGGGAACCAAAGTTACGGGTGTGTGCAGGCTCTGGAGAGGGGACAAGCATCAGGGACGTGGCAAGACACTTACAGAAAAGAGTGAGGGGGGAGCCATTGACCAGGTCTGGAAAAGCCATTCTGCCCCACCAAAGGAGGTGGAATCAGAGGGGGGAATGGACTTAGCAGAGGTCACACGGCCTGTTCTTGGAATAAAGATATATCCCCTGGCATTTCTTAGAATCCAGGATCATCAGTCAAAAAAACACTAAGACCAGAAGAAAACTACAGATTCCCCTGATTTTCCTTTTAGAATTTTTGTGTTAAAATATACATAATAAAATTTTCCACTTTAACCATTTTTAAGTGTACAGTTCAGGGGTATTAAGTATACTCACGTTGTTGTACAACCATCACCACCATCTGCCTCCAAAGTTTCACCTACTTTGCAGACCAAAAACCCAAACACAGAAGGACAAGAAGACCAGCTCAGGGCTATGGAGCCCATCTAAAGCAGAGGCCAGGTTAGAATTTGTCCACCAGAGTGTCGCCCAGAGGCAGACACCTGTGGGCATGGAGGTGAATATGTGTTCCAGAAGAGAAAGGGCCCTTCTCACAACTCTTCCCCACCCCACAGGGCCCCCCACCTGACAGGTAGCCCCTCCTCCTGTGCACCTGCTCATCCCCTTGCTTCATGAACTTGAGAAATGGCTCCAGCTGCATGGCAGTCAGCAAACACAGCAGGGCTCTGAGCCCCCCGGTGGGTTTATGGAAGCCATCCATCCCCAGCTGAGAGCTAAAACATATCTACATAATCAGCTCTCCTCGACCCTGCCGCTCCTGCCATCTCTCAGGAAACCTCGCTGAGACTCTGATTCTTCCCTTTTTTAATCAAAAACATGAATCGACACCACCCCTCCTCCCCCAAGTCAGGGGAAGGGTGGTGCTATTTAGACCAAGATGTGACACATGCTAGATTTAGGACCCTGGAAGGGGCACAGGGATAAAATACATCTCCCCAACACACACATACACACACAGTGTGAGCATTTAATTACCTTGGGAAATCGCTTCCTGACAATAAATGCCACCCTACTCTCTCTGCTCCAGTCAGATGACTTTTGCTGGAATATTTGTCCCCATAATGAGCCCTTGGCCTCTACCTGAATAAATCATACACGGGTAGGGCTGGTGGAGAAGGCAATGGCACCCCTTTCCAGTACTCTTGCCTGGAAAATCCCATGGATGGAGGAGTCTGGTGGGCTGCAGTCCACGGGGTCACTGAGAGTTGGACACGACTCAGTGACTTCACTTTCACTTTTCACTTTCATGCATTGGAGAAGGAAATGGCAACCCACTCCAGTGTTCTTGCCTGGAGAATCCCAGGGACAGCGGAGCCTGGTGGGCTGCCGTCTATGGGGTCGCACAGAGTCAGACACGACTGAAGTGACTCAGCAGCAGCAGCGGCAACAATGTACGTAGGGAGGTTTCGGATGAAGTGGAGGAGCCAGGGAAAGCCCCCAGGGCTGGCCAAGTTGGGGGCTCAGGCCGGTCTAGCATGGGTGGGAAGGGAAAATGTCTCTCTGAGAAGATGATGACATTTAAGCTGACAGCCGAAAGTTTCAAAAGACCCAGTCATGAGAAGAGGGAGGAGGGGGCGCTCCCGGCCGAGGGAAAAGCATATGCCAAGGCTGCACACCTGGGCCACAGGTCTCAGGCCGCCTGCACCCTCTTGTCCAGGCTTGTCTCTTCTTGGAAAGATTTCCCTCTGCCTGGCTCACCACTACTCCTATCCACGAACAGACAGCAGATAACAAGGAGTTACCCCCCAAGTCAGCCTGTGAGATGGATCAGGAAACGTTATTTTATTTTATGTATTTATTTATTTGGCTGGGTTGGGTCTTAGGTGCAGCCGCGGGCTCTCTAGTTGCTCCTCGGCACATGAGATATTAGTTCCCAGGGATCGAATCCGTGTCTCCAATATTGGAAGGTGGATTCTTAACCACTGGACCACCAGGGGAGTCCCAGGGAATCTTATAGAAGAGGAAAGGGCAGGTTAGAGGGCCAGAGGACCCTCCTTCCAGAGGACCCTTCATTCCCACTGCCCACCAGACTCTGAGGGGAAATCAGGGTCCCAGCAGAACAGCCCAATGAGAAAGGGGGTGGCTCCGGAACCAGACAGCCTGACTGTACATCCTCGCTCCTTCCCTCACTGGCCGAACCAGTAGGGCAGCTCCGTTCACCTGGCCCAGCCTCACTTTCCTCACCTGTACAATGAGGTTAATCTTTTCCCCTGCTTGATAAGGTTGCTCTGTAGAGTAAATGCATGGCACAGTGCCCAGCATATAGCAAGCACTCAAAAAAAAAAAAAAAAAAAAGGCCATAAATAAGATTAGTACTTTTCAGGTTCAGGCACAAGATTGGGTTTTTTAATTTGTCTTAAAAATGAAACACACATCCTCTGATCCATACAATCACGGTTTTTATGTAAACCGAACACTGTCTCCATCCTCTCCCCCTTTCTCCCACCCTCTGTGAACAGCCAGAAACTACTGACCACTGCTCCACGGGAAGAAAGCGCCAGGTTGCTTGATGATCCATTAAGATGATGTACACAGTGGCTCTGTGCGCTGGATGGGGCCGCACAAATGGCTTCGCTGATGAAGGTGCTCTTAGAGCACCAACCCCATTTACCTGATGTTCCCAGACCCTACTGGTCCCTTTACTTCTATTTTTCGGTTATAAGCAAGCAGCGATGCAGCTGCGAGCGGAGTCAGGGACAGACCTTCCTGGTGCAATCAAATGAAACTTACAACAAAGTTAATCAGCCACATGTGGGTGCTGTGTGTTATGATAATTCTGCTATTCAGAGAGAGAATCTCATTGGTAAGCAACAGCTCAGAGAGGAAGCGCTTATGTTTTTCTCCTTTGTCTGTTCTGAATCTCTGAACAAGGGTGGCATTACACTGAATCCGTATCACAGGCATGGGTGCTAAAAGTCATGCTCAGGAAGTTCCAGACCCTGGACCCATCAGCCAGGGCTCCCTGCTGCCCTGTCCCCACCCAGCACCCAGATTGGGTCTCCTTGGCTCTGCAAGTGCGCCTCTCCCATCCCTCCCTCAATCAGAGCATCGAGAATGTCAGCTGACCCGCCAGTCTCAGGGAGGGAGGTACAGAAAGTGTAGATTCTGAATTAGAATATCTTAGATTCCAATCTTGACTCAGCCACTCACTAGCTACATGGCCTAGAATGAGTCACTTTTCTTCTCAAGACCTTAGTTACCCCATCTGTACATGAGGTCAATGTAAGGATAAATGGGGACTTCCCTGGTGGTCCAGAGGTTAAGAATCCACTTTCCGATGCAGGGCACTCAGGTTCAGCCCCTGGTTGGGGAACTAAGATCCCATATGCCAGTGGGAAATCAAGCTCATGTGCCAAATCTACTGAGCCTGTGCTCTAGAGCCCAAGAACTGCAATGAAAAGCCCACACAGTTAAAAAACAAACAAACAAACAAACAACAACAAACACTTTAACAGAATGGCACATTGTACAAACCCTGGTATCAGATCCTTGGATCCAAACCTCAGCTTGGCTGCCTGCAGGTTGTATGGCCTTCGGCAAGTCATTTGACCTCTGTGTGCTTCAGTCTCCTCATCTGTGAAATCAGAGGAGAAACAGTAGCTCGCCCCCAGGGTTGCTGCGGGCATAATAGGAAAGTGAAAGTGAAGTCGCTCAGTCCAGTCCTACTCTTTGTGACCCCATGGACTGTAGCCTACAGGCTCCTCCGTCCATGCAAGAATACTGGAATGGGTTGCCATTTCCTTCTGCAGGGGATCTTCTCGGCCCAGGGATCGAATCTGGGTCTCTCACATTGCAGGCAGACTCTTTACTGTCTGAGCCATCAGGGAAGCTTCAGGCACAATAGGGATGTTACATAAAAAATGCTAAAAGGAATGTCTGACACGTGGAGCACATCCAACAAATATTTGCCGTGGTGATAGTTAGCAGGACTACTGGTCCGGTGCTTGGCACATCTTAGGCACTCCTCTAAACACACAGGCTCCCCGCTCCCACCCACAGGGATAGGCTGGGAGTCCCGGGAGCCCGCAGCCATGCCCGCCTGGTTAGGAGGCGGTAACACGGATACTGGGCTTCCCAGATGGCTCGGTGGTAAAGAATCCAGCTGCTAATGCGGGAGACACAAGTTGGATCCCGGGGTCAGGAACATCCCCTAGAGAAGGAAATCTCAACCCACTCCAGTATTCTTGCCTGGGAAATCCCAAGGACAGAGGAGTCTGGAAGGCTACAGTCCATGGGGTCACAAAATAGATGGGACATGACTTAGTGACTAAACCACCACAAAAAATGTGTTTCCTCGGGGATAAGGTGGGCAGGGAAATCTGGACAAGGCAAAGTCAGGGAGGAAATCAGAGAGGTGGGAAGGCCAGGGCTCAGGCAGGGCTGGCTCCAGATCTCGGGGCTGGGACTGGACAGAGCTGCTGGGCCCAAAAATGTGGGTCTTCACTCTTGCAACTCTGAGACGGAGATGCCCAGCAGCCCTGGCTGAAATGTGCTCCACTCAACTGTGAATGAATAATTGACAATCTTTGATCTTACCCTGCTGAGGAGGAGAGGCAGAAGACCATGAGGGGACTGGGAGCCAGAAGATGGGAAAGGAGGAAAGCCAATTACTTAGCCCCTTGTGACCCATCTGGACTGTCAAGTTTCCTCAGAGACAATCCCCATAGTCCAGATGCTGGCAGGCTCCCTGATTCTTCCTCACTAGGAGACCCTGGCCTGGACATCAGGAGCCACATGAATACGATTGGCTCAGTGCATCAGGAAGCCCAGCAGGAAAGAGAACAGAAACGTAAAGAGCCCTTGTGCTGCGAACGTATGATGCTTTAGCAGCGTGGACAAATGATTTCCATTGCTGTCACTTGGATCTCATCTCACCAGTTGGCACACCACTCTTTCTTCATCAGAAAACACTGAGAGAGCCCTTTCTACACCAGCCTGTGGGTGTGAATGGCACTAACAACACCCAAATATTGCTAGTTCCAAAAACCTGTCTGCCAACAGGGATTCAATCCTTTGCAAATCCCCTCCCTGCACCTGGAAGCCCCGGGGGGTAGCTCACCCATGAATAGGTCTGTGTTTTCATTTCCTTGATTGCTTTCCAACTTTGATATGAGGAAACCCTCCAATAAATGAGGTGGGGGGCGGGCGGTTACGGTATCTTATTATTACTTTAACCAAGTATTGCAGAGAACTTTTTTTTTTTTTGGCTGCTTTGGGTCTTCATTGCAGCCCATGGGCTCTCTAGGTGTGGGGCCCAGGCTTAGTTGCCCAGCAGCATGTGGGATCTTAGTTCCTCAACCAGGGATTGAACTGACATCCCCTGCATTGGAAGGCAAACTCTTAACCACTGAACCACCATGGAAGTCCCTGGAGCACTTACTTTGAAGCTGGTACTACGCTAAGTACTCAGCATTCTCCTGCAGGGTGGGAAGAACTTACCCTCGATTCAGGTAGGAAGGAACTTCCCAGTGTTCCCAGGAACTTCCTGCCTGTCGATGCAGGAGACATAAGAGACTCGGGTTTGATTCCTGGGTAGGGAAGATCCCTGGAGGAGGGCATGGCAACCCACTCCTGCATTCTTGCCTGGAGAGAGAACCCCATGGACAGAGGAGCCTGATGGGCTACAGTCCACAGGGTTGCAAAGAATCGGACACGACTGAAGCGACTGAGCAACGCATGCACACACACAAGCAGGGGGTCCCAGCTCAGAGCTGCTTGACTCGCAAAGGGTTAGAGACTAAATGAAATGATCCTTTCAGTCAACACACTCGGTTTTTTCCCTCTGGGGACTTAGGCTCCCGATGTCAATGGGTTCTAGGGGTTGATGACCAGCCACACGCCTGTGCCCAGAACCACTGCCCCTCCAAAGCTCAGGCATGCTATAGCAGCCAGCCCTCAACACCAAAACTCTTCAGCCCCTTGTGATGAATTTTCTCTCAGGGATCCCTCTGTCTCCTAGCATCCTGGCTTCCACTGCCCCTTCCATTGGTCCAGAAGACGCAGCTCTGAATATATAACCTCAGTTGTGAACAGTTAAAGGTTTGGGTCCCCTCGCTCCACCCCAACTATGTCTTACTCTTCCATGAATCTATGGATGCAAACAGATGCTTGGGGTAAGAAGGGTCATTATCACACGTGCCAACTAGATCAGAGCCTAGATCATTCTGGAGGCTGCTGGCTCACTCCCCAGTCCTGGCTGGCAGCCCCCACGGCCTCTCCTGACACAGCCCCTCCTGTGAGGAAAGGAGCATCCTCTAGTGGGAAGCTCTTAAGAGGATGAAAGGTCCCCTTCTTGGACATCACCTCTGTCCACAGAGCTGGGCCTGCTCTTTGCTGAGCATGGCCATGTGGAAGCCCCGTGGAGAGCTTCCTGGGAAGCAGGCATCCTGGGCGTGGGGACCTCAATCTGGCCCTTCTGGCTGGCACCCAAGGAGAGCAGGAAATGTAGACTTCTGAAGAAGGGGGTGGTGACAATGAGCCACAGGGCCAGCTCGTACACATACCCCAGATCTGACAACACATCCAGGCCTGGGCATGACCTGGAGGTCCCAGCCTTCACTGGGACCCAAATTTCTGTGGTTTTCTGCCTCCTTCTTGAGGCCAAGTCCCATTCTAGGCCCCTGTTCTGATATCTGCAAGCAAATCCTTGAGCTTGAGAGCTTGCCTCAATAGCTAACTAATGAAAATGAAAAGTGAAAGTTGCTCAGTCATGCCTGACTCTGCAACCCCATGGACTATACAGTCCATGGAACTCTCCAGGCCAGAATACAGGAGTGAGTAACCTCTCCCTTCTGCAGGGGATCTTCCCAACCCAGGGATTGAACCCAGGTCTCCCGAATTCCAGATGAATTCTTTACCAGCTGAGCTACAAGAGAAGCCAACTAATAGCAATAACAAAATCAAAACCAAACACTGTGACTTATAATTCATATAGTCTTCACACAACTTTGTAAGTACTATTATTAACTCCATTTTATGGATTTACAATAGAGACATGTACCCTAAAGCTGATGGATAGCCTCAGTTAGTAACCCACCCCTCTGTTCACAGACCTCACCAAGGCCAACCCCTCACCTGACACTTCTGCTAGATGTCATCTAGGCCAGTGTATGTCAAAGCTGAAGAATGGATCTGTCTGGCCTGTGCTAGACCTCTCCTCTGGATTTTATTCCATCCTCAGAATGAGTACGGATGGTAAGCAGTACTGCCCCACTTTGTAGACACCAGCACTGATGCTTGGAGGCTTACAGGTCATGCTTACCACCCAGCTGGCATGTGGCAAAGCTAGGAAGTGTATGGCAGCCTGTCCTCAGGCTTTTGCCAACCCAGCATCCCTACCACACGGGCATCCAGTGTCTGCAGTTGGCAGGCAGTCACCCCACCACTATCTTTCCTCTCTCCACAGATCTGGTCCTGGGATCTCTCTTCCAGGTGAGACAAGAGGCAAGCGAGGCCCAGGCAAATGCTGCAGACATGAGGACTTGGGAAGATTCTCTGGATGGCTGCACCCCTCTTCCCTTCCTTCCCCGGGGAACCTTGGTGAGGAGAGACACATGGAGATGAAGGCCTCTCGTAAGACTAATCAAGAAGCTCTTCACGCTTGATGAGCCGGTCCTTTACTCCCTCAACGCCAGGCTCCCGGGCTCAGGTTGGCAGGTGCCTCTCCACCACCTGGATGAGCGAGTCTCTTCAGCATCCTGCACCCTCACCCTGGGACCCCACTGGAAGTGGGAGCTGGGTACACCCTCAAACCCTTGCCCTGTGACCCAGCACAGGAGAGCAAGAGTGCAGACTGGTCCTGCTTCCCATGCCTACCCTCACCCTCCTACTTCTGTTTCATATAAATTAGCCTCCTTATGCGGAGAAGGCAATGGCACCCCACTCCAGTACTCTTGCCTGGAAAATCCCATGGACGGAGGAGGCTGGTAGGCTGCAGTCCATGGGGTTGCTAAGAGTCGGGCACAACTGAGCGACTTCACTTTCACTTTTCACTTTCATGCATTGGAGAAGGAAATGGCAACCCACTCCAGTGTTCTTGCCTGAAGGCTCCCAGGGATGGCGGAGCCTGGTAGGCTGCCATCTATGGAGTCACACAGAGTCGGACACGACTAAAGTGACTTAGCAGCAGTAGCAGCAGTCTCCTTATGGGACCTCCCTGGTGATCGAGTGAAGATGAATCTGCCTGCCTACACCGAGCAGCAACTAAGCCTATGGCCACAACTACTGCGGCCTCGTGCTGCAACTACTGAAGCCGGCGAGCCCTAGAGCCTGTGCTCTGCAAAAAGAGAAACCAGTACAGTGAGAAACACACTGCAAAAAAAAGTAGCCCGCTCACCAAAACTGGAGAAGACCTGCGTGCAGCAGTGAAAACCCAGTGCAGTTCAAGGTAAATAAATAAATCTTTTAAAAATAAATAAGCCTCCTTAGGCCAGGCAGCAGGGCCACCTCCCGAGCTCCCTGATCCCGTAGCCAGTCTGTCAAACCTGGCCTCCCACTGCCCCTTGCGAGAGAAAGAGCCTTTCCTGAGCAGCTTGCCCAGCTCCACGTCTGCCATCTGGGACGTGTCCCCCTGCTGGAGCTGGAGCCTCTCTGAGGCTCTTGGAAGAGTGGAGTAGCTGCCTAAACTCCCTACATCCAGGCCTGTGTAAATGCTGTGTTGTTTCCAGGGGACTCACTCCACCCTCCCTGCCCCCAGTTCTTTCTCGTGCTTCAGTGCACACTACAGGACTTCCCTGGCAGTCCAGTGGTTAAGACTCTGCACTTCAACTGCAGGGGGTACACATTCAGTCCCTGGTCGGGCGAGACTCCACATGCTGTGCTATACAGCAAAAAAAAAAAAAAAAAAGTGCAGTAAAAATGTAGATAGTTTCATCCACTTGTGGGCTTCCCTGGTGGCTCAGGCAGTAAAGAATCCACGTGCAATGCAGGAGAGCCCAGTTTGATCCCTGGGTCAGGAAGATCCCCTGGAGGAGGAAATGGCAACCTGCTCCAGTATTCTCACCTAGAGAATCCCATGGACAGAGGAGCCTGGCGGGCTACAGTCCTCAGAGTCTCAAAGAGTCGGACATGCCTGAGTGGCTAACACTTTCACTCCTCACTTTCACCCGTCTGTGCGGCCACCCACAATGACCCGAGTTCATTCTAACCCACCTCAGTGCCCTCCACAATGCACTTCCTATTGCCATCCCCATCAGGAGCCCGAGCTCCTTGGCAGCAGGGCAGGGTCTTGCTGGCACGCACGGGGCCAGCACACAGTAGGCACTCAGGTCAGTTCTCCCTTTCTCTGGAGGGAAAGGGCCCACTGGGCTCCCTGGAGTTGGAGCCCTCAGGAGGGGTGGTCCTCAAGCCTTTTAGATCTAGCACTGCAACAGGGGCAAGGGCAGACTGCACCTAGAGCCGGGCACTGCGTGGGCACTCAGCACCACNTCAGTTCTCCCTTTCTCTGGAGGGAAAGGGCCCACTGGGCTCCCTGGAGTTGGAGCCCTCAGGAGGGGTGGTCCTCAAGCCTTTTAGATCTAGCACTGCAACAGGGGCAAGGGCAGACTGCACCTAGAGCCGGGCACTGCGTGGGCACTCAGCACCACACTCACAGACAGCGAGTGAGGACAGCATTTAACTGGGCACTTACTAGGGTGCTGGGCGCTTCACTACACTTCACACCCGTTATCCTGTTTACTCGTCATAACAACTAAGTCACGTGGACACCACTAGGCCCATTTTCAGGTGGGGAAACGGAAGATCAGAGAGGTTAATTAAGCTGACTGAGGTGAGACAGCTGCTCAGTGGCTGAGCCGATGCTCAGGTCTGCCCTTGGGGCCGCCCGCCCACCCTGGGCATTCACACCCACCTCCACTGGGCAGTGTTCCCCTTGCGGTTTGGGTCTGAGGTCTGTGTGAGTCTGTGACTAAAAGGACCAGAGGCTCGGCCGAGACGGACAGTGCCACCCCTGCCCCATGAGCCGGGACTCAGACGGCCAGGGCACCCCATCCAAGGTAAAACACCCTGGTCAATTACAGAGTCAATTCTCCAGTGCCAGGAGATGAGCCTCCCCTGTCAGGTGAAAGCCTTACCCCTGGCACCCAACCACCTGCAAATGGTAATTACAGGGAAGCCCAGGCCTCAGAGGCGGCTGAAACTCCCGACTGGGCCCCACAGGCGCACCTGGCCCTGCCTCCCTTGGCTCCACTCACCCAGGCCTCTGTTCTCTTCCTGAACCTACCTGCCTTGTTGCACCAACCCCCCAGGCCTTGATAATCCCACCCCTGGACAACCCAGAGGAGGAGTCATCCTCACCGGCCCTAAGACTCAAGGACTGCATGGCCGGTGGGGGAGGTTCCAAGCTGAAGGTGAATTGGTGGGGGCTCAGGGCCACAGCACTTAAAANGGGGGGGTTGGGGGGAGAGGGGGCGAGTATGGGAGGAGGGGTTCCAAGTCCTGCATATAACCCCTGAGTCAGAACCCTACTCCCCCCAACCCCGTGCAGGGTAAGAGGTCATAAGCCACCCTCTAACACCACCCCTTTCACTGTCCCTAAAGATCCCACCCTATGAGCACCATCCCACCATTCCTAATTGTCTGGAAGTGCTTCCTGGGATCTACCCAGAATCTTTCCTGCTGTAGGTCCAGGAAGGAATCTTTCCTCCTGAAGCCCAGGTCCAAATGCTCTGGTCCTATTTGGTCAGGGGAGGGGAGATGAGTGAAGGAGCACAGCATCACACCCCTGGGGCTGCCTGAATTGGAGAAGGGGGCACAGCAAGTTTTGGAGGGAGCCAGTGGAGTGGGGAGAGCCCCAGGAGAAATCTTCAATCCAAGGGCAGCAAAGCAGAAAGCGGAGCATCTCCTTAAGACGAATCTCTCAGCTGCCTTCGGCTCAAAGCTCCATTTGCATAAAGAAACCATCCTCACTGCTCTTTTGCCTAATTGGCAAGGAGCACCTGCCCACATGCACAGGAACCACCACTAAGCAGCTCATAGAAGTTGGTGTGAGCCCACGCCTTGGCAGGACAGGACCGCAATGTGGCCGTTTCTTCCTGGCATGACCTGGTCCCAACCCCAGGTCTACCACTTCTCTGAGTCACAGTTTCTTCATCTGTTAGGGAAGAGGAATAAGTCTTGCCTTATTTGGTGTTTGAAAAGATTTCAACGTGGTAGCATGTTGGAAGGTGTCCATGCAAAGCTGGGGACACACTCAGTGCCCCACACACATCCAAGAACAAGGTCTTCGAGGGATGGCTCAACTGGGCTCCAAACCATCTCAGCCAACTAATTCAGTGTTCTTGGGGAAATTACTTACCCTCAGGACTTCCCTAGTGGTCCAGCGGCAAAGACTCTGAGCTCCCAGCGCTGGGCGTCACAGTTCAACCCCAGGTCAGTGAAATAGATCCCATATGCCATAACTAAGAGTTCACATGCTGCAACTAAAGATCCTGCATGCCACAAATAACACCTGTGCAGCCAAATAAATAGGTATTTTAGAAAATCACTTACCCTCTTAGCCAACGCCCCCCACAAGGCTGTAATTCCACTTAAGTAAGGCAGCACATGTAAGAGCCCCTGGCACACAGTCGGTCTGTGCTGAATCAGGATTTTTGGTAACCAGATGCCATCAACTCTCTTCCAGCAGAGCAGGGAACCCTGACACTTCGGGTTGACACCCTGAAGCCCCCTGAGGGGTTTCCCAGTGGCACCTCCAATTTCAATTCCCTCATCTGAATAGTCCCATCCACCAACCCAGGTGGCAACTAGTGGTTAAGAACCCGCCTGCCAATGCAGGAGACATGAGAGACAGGGGTCCCATCCCTGCATCAGGAAGATCCCCTGGAGAAGGCACGGCAACCCACTCCAGTATTCCCGCCTGGAGAATCCCCTGGACAGAGGAGACTGGTGGGCTACGGTCACAAAGAGTCGGACATGACTGAAATGACTTAGCACGCACCATGTTTCAGGGCCCTGGATTCCAGGGTCAGAATCCCTGAGCCCTCATCAGGGCAGAAGCAAGATGAGCCTGTGGACCAGTGACGTCACCACTGGTTCCCCCAGAGTCAGTGTGGACAGGTGAGCACCCTGGCCGCATCTCAGACCCACACACAGCGCTGCGCTCACCCCAGGCTGCAGCCCTGAGACCCTTACATCAGCTGTACCCTACGCCTCTCTGAGCCCAGGAACCATCAGGAGGACAGGAGGGGTGAGCTTCTGCCTGGCTCTCTTCAGGGCTCTGTCCTGGGGAGCCTCCAGAGCTGGCCTGTCCCTGGGCTAAGAGGATCTTCCGAGCCCCCAGACCCAAAGGAGTCAGGTCATGGCTGGAGACCCAACCGCTTCCAAGGGGAGAGCCGTGGCATCAGCTCCACAGGACCACTCACAGGTGAGAACAGGAGTCATCGGCGAAACGAAGAGGACCGCAGACCTACTGAGGCCCGGGCCAGGGCCTTGCCCTAGCACCTGCCTCTCTCCTGAGGCCAGGAATGGCGTCACTGAGCTGGGGAGCCCTGTCTCTACCGAATGTCACTCGGTGCTAGAGTGCACTGCAGATCTGAGTTCAAATCTTGGCTCTTCTACTTCCTGGTTGAGACAAACCCCCTCAAGATCTCTGAACCTCTGTTTTTCATCTTTAAATGAGAACATAATTGCTTACTTCTCAGGATGGCTGTGAGGATTCTGGGAGATAACGGAGAGGAGTTTGGGACAAGGATGTAGCAAGTGCCTGGTACCTGATGAGCATACAATTCGGGGAAGCAGTTGCCACGGCCACCCCTCTGTAAGCTGTCTTCTTTCACACATACACTGATGCATACACACCCCATGTGCACAAACACGCCCACTCAAGCATATATATACACAACACATACTGCGTATATTCATAAAAGAAAAAAAGAGAAAAACTTCAAGCCAGCAACCTGGGGCTTGGTCCCATCCCTGCACACCTCTGCTTTTGATGGCACTAGACGGAGAGAGACAGGGAAGCGGGAGAACAGGAAGAGGACAGGACCTGAGAGGGGACAGGGATTCACCCAGAAGCGAACAGTCAAAGGCACAGGGGGGAGGCAGTCCTCCGCACCTCTCCCCCGGCCCCTGCTGGTCACCGAGCAACAAGCCTCTCTCCGGAATGTTTCCCACACTGCTGAGAGTCTTCTGCCCAGCAGTGCCCTCCATAACTTCCCCTCGCCCTTCTCCTCCCGGCACAGGCTGCCCTCACCTGCAAATCCACGCCTCCCCTGCCCTCCAGGCCCACCTCCCAGGGCCAGGAGAGCCGCAGGAAGGGACGATGGCCAAGGTGCTGGGCTCTGGGTAAGGGACGACCATCTGGGTGTCCCACGTGGAGGGGAGGGGCCACCAGCCTGGGACAGTCAGGATCAGGGCCCAGGACGAGGTCCCTAACCCCGCCCTGAGAAGGACAAAGGAGAGGACGCAGGGCCACCTGAGCTCTCGCTTCAGAAGGTACAGCTGTGAAAACCCAGGGCTATTTAATGTCTGGGATCAGAGTTTTGGGGAAAGCCAGAGTGGAAGAGGAAAAGAAGAGGAAGACTGTGTTGAGCTTATACTGTGTGCCAAACAGTTCACACACACACACACACACACACACACACAATCTATCCACAAACCCCTTCGAGGTTGGGACTTGGAACTCACTTCTCCTTCAGAGTAGCCGAGGCCTCGAGGAGCGAGGTCCCTTCCCCTTTGGTCAAAGAGCACATGCGCAGCAGCCCTGGGGTCGGAGCTCAGACCTGCCTGACCTCAGGGCCTGGAATTTCAGGGCTAANCTTGGAACTCACTTCTCCTTCAGAGTAGCCAAGGCCTCGAGGAGCGAGGTCCCTTCCCCTTTGGTCAAAGAGCACATGCGCAGCAGCCCTGGGGTCGGAGCTCAGACCTGCCTGACCTCAGGGCCTGGAATTTCAGGGCTAAGTGCTCTCCTCTCCTCTCGAGGGATGGTGGTGTCCACTTGCCACCAGCCCTGGGCTCTGGGCCTCCATGGTGAATCACTGGGCTCCTCCAAGGGATTCCCCAAGTCCCAGGGTCTCTAACAGGCAATAACCATCCACCCTAGGAGACCTCCTTGCACTCCCGGCAGTCCTGAGCTGCCTCTGAGAGGCCGGGGCTCTTTATTACTGATCCAGCACCATTCCAAGAGGTAGGCTCTGCACATGGCGGGCGGGATGGCTGCTGCCTCTATGGGGAGGCGGAGATGGAAACAGAAGTAT
Source organism: Neotragus pygmaeus (assembly GCA_006410875.1). Taxonomy (NCBI): domain Eukaryota; kingdom Metazoa; phylum Chordata; class Mammalia; order Artiodactyla; family Bovidae; genus Neotragus; species Neotragus pygmaeus. Next base: position 282,865 of record SJYV01010425.1, on the reverse strand, counting down.
TAGCTGAGTGTCTGCCCCTCATCCAGGCAGCCAGGCCCCTCAGGGCAGGGCATGGGGTGTGCTGGCGGCATGGAGGCTCCCTGCCCAGGACCTGGGTGTGGGGTGGGCACCTGCTCCCCCCATCTGCAACCTCACACCCTCCCTGCATCCATCCTCTGTCCACTGCTTCACCGCCCCCTGAACATGCCTCCCTCCCCCCGCCTCCCAGGCTCACTCTGTTACCCATTTCCCATCAGCTCCTCCTTTCTCCCTGTAATCCATCAGATCTCACCGTTGGCTGCACATTAGAATCACCAGGGAGATTCTGACTCCATAGGTCTGAGCAGGGCCTGGGCATCAGCATTTTTTAAACCTTGTCTAGGGATTCTAGTGTTCCAACTGGAGGAACTCCTACTTTTATCAGACCTCAGGTCAGAAGTCAACTTTCTCCTAACCATCCCTCTATCCCCCAGCGTGGGCTAGATGCCCCTCCTCTGAGTTCCCAGGTCCCCTGATACCTCCACCTATCAACAGCCTTATCACAAAACACTATAATTGACTTTATTACAAGCTTGTCTTACAAAGACTACAATCAACTCCAAGGCCAGAACTGGGTCTTGTTCAGTGTTATATCCCCAGCACAGGGCCTGCTATGNTCTGAGTTCCCAGGTCCCCTGATACCTCCACCTATCAACAGCCTTATCACAAAACACTATAATTGACTTTATTACAAGCTTGTCTTACAAAGACTACAATCAACTCCAAGGCCAGAACTGGGTCTTGTTCAGTGTTATATCCCCAGCACAGGGCCTGCTATGCAGAAGCTTCAGAAATGTTGAATGGATGGACGCACGCATGGATGGATGGATGGATTCATGAATTCATGGATTCATGGATGCATGCATGAATGAATGAAGGAACCCAGGTGCTAATGCTCTGCTCACCAATGTCTCTTCCCCTTCTTCCTCAGATAAACCTCCCAGATTGCTAAACTACCCAAGTCCCCTTTGCTTAATAATCCCACTCCAGCTGCCCAGCTGTTGCCTACACAGGGGTGCCCACCACACCAACCTGGGTAAACCTCTCAGATCATTCTAACTGCTCCAGAAATCTCTCCTGCTCCAGGAAAGCCCCAGGGTAAACCAGGTGGACCCCAACAATTCTTGATTTAAAACACTCTGGTTACCTGGCCCCATACCTGGTCTTGGAGGGTCTGGGCTGGACTGACCTCACAGGTAACAGTCGGCAGTAAATCCAGGGCAAGAGTCAAGAGACATGATGAGCCCCTGCCACCAATTTTCTGCGTGACCCTGGGCTAGTCACTTAACCTCTCTGGGTCTCAGGTTTCCCATCTATAAAATGAGGGAAATAATATTACTCTTCTCAGAGACTTCCCCGGTAGCTCAATGGATAAGAATCTGCCTGCCAATGCAGGAGACATGGGTTCAATCCCTGATCTGGAAAGATCCCACATGCTGTGGAGCAAATAAGTCTGTGCGCTGCAACTGCTGATCCTGTGCTCTGGAGCCTGGGAGCCACAACTACTGAGCCCATGTGTCACAGCTACTGAAGCCCTACTCCCTAGAGCCCACGCTCTGCAACAAGAGAAGCCACCACAGCTAGGGAGTACAACCTGCTCACCACAGCTAGAGAGAAGCAGGTACAGCTCTGAAGACCCCGCACAGCCAAAAATTTAAAAAATAAAATAATAGTGCCCTCCTGAGAGAGTCACCGTGGATAAGGAAATGACAACCCACTCCAATATTCTTGCCTGGGAAATCCCATGGACAGAGAAGCCTGGCAGGCTACAGCCCATGGGTCACAGAGTCAGACACAACTTAGCGGTGGAGCAACAACATAGAGTTGCTGTGAGAATTAATGAGTTAATAGATCTAAGGCCTTAGAGTAGGACCAGGCACAGAGTAAGTGCTATGATCAAAGCACTTTGTTACCTTTTTCTGTTGTTGTTTGTTAACTATTCTTACCTACCAATTGAATGCTAACCACTGGACTGAAGGCCTGTCCAACCGGATGCATTATGTTATTACATCATCGCCCAAGCCCCAACCTGTGGACAAGAACCAAGGGACAGTGACTGGTGGTGGTGAGCCCAGGCTGCTCCCCCGCCACAACCAGAGTGGAGGAAGGCCCACACAACAGAGACCAGCCCCAGAGCCCAGACCNGTTATTACATCATCGCCCAAGCCCCAACCTGTGGACAAGAACCAAGGGACAGTGACTGGTGGTGGTGAGCCCAGGCTGCTCCCCCGCCACAACCAGAGTGGAGGAAGGCCCACACAACAGAGACCAGCCCCAGAGCCCAGACCCACCCGCCCTGCCACCAGGACCAGCAAAGAGCCTTTTCAGACCGTCACGGCTGGGGACTGCCCTGTGGCCCAGTGGCTAAGACAGCGAGCTCCTAATGCAGGGGGCCTGGGCTTGATCCCTGGTCAGGGAACTAGATCTCATGTGCTGCAAGTAAGAATCCGCATGCCACACTAAAGACTGAAGATCCCACATTTGGGCTGGGTCTTCCAAAGATCTTCTGGCCACTAAGACCCAGCACAGCCAAATAAATAAAAATAAACGTTAAAAAAAAAAAATCATGGCCACCAGAGCCCCTCAGTTGTTTCTCCCACTCACTTCTCAGCCTCTATTCCCCTCTCACCGAAGCCCAGTTAGATTCTCTCCACACCTTCTCCCCTCCCCTTAAACAGACGGGAGCATCAAAGAGCGAAAAACATTGAAATTGCCAAACACAATGTCTCTCCAGAGATGACAAATTTGCTGCAGTCTGTACTTCCAACCAGCAGCTGCAGCTCCTGACCAGTTCCAAGGCAGGCTCCCCACCCCCACTGACCAGCTTCTCGTAGGCACAACGCCCTCTCCCTCCACCCCTGCAGGGGGGCTCACCCTGTATCATCACTCTAGGGGTGAGTGGGCTGCAGAGGGGAAGAGTCAGAGCTAGGGCAGAAGGCAGAGAAGAGAACCACAGGACGGGGCCCCCAAGGTTCGATCCACCACACCTGTTCAGCCAAGGTCACACAGAGCAGCTGACAATGAGCCTGAGATGGGCTTGTTTGTTAAAGCTCTGCCTCCAATAAACGGTAACAACATAACAGAGCCCAGCATGCATGGAGAGGTGGACCACCCACTGGAATTACAAAATCTCAATTACTCTTCCCTTCCCTCCACCCTGAGAGCTGAGTGAACTTTCTTTCCGTTTTACAGATGAGAGCTCTCCTAAGAGGGGCCATGGGACTGGCCCAAAGCCATGTGGTTAGTAGGGCATTTTAAAATTAATTTTTATTGGCATATAGTTGCTTTACAATATTGCTAGTTTCTACCGTACAGCAAAATGAATCAGCTATATGTATACACACCGCCCTTCTTTTCTGGATTTCCTTCCCATTTAGCTCACTGCAGAGCACTATACAGTAGGTTCTCTTTAGTTGTCTGTTTCACACATGTTATCAATAGTGTGTACATGTGAATCCCAGTCTCATAATTCATCCCACCCCACATTCCTTTTTGGTATCCATATGTTTGATCTCTACATCTGTGTCTCTACTTCTGCTTCGCAAATAAGATCAGCTATACCATTTTTCTGGATTCCACATATATGTATTAATACATATTTGTTTTTCTGACTTACTTCACTTCTTATGACAGCCTCTAGGTCCATCCACATCTCTACAAATGACCCAATTTCATTTCTTTTTATGGATGAGTAATAATATTTCACTGCATATATGCCATTGACTCACTCACCTCCCTGACTTCAAAGCTGACATTCTTCCCAACCACATCCCATGACCTTTAAGATTAAAAATTAATCTTAATTTTTCTTTTCTGCAAAATGGTTTGGTCCAGTGTTTCTTAAAATACTTTTTTCAATGTATGCCCTGTTTAAGTAACATTAAAATCTCATACCCTTTCTGTGATCAGTATTACGAAAAACGATTAAGGGTTTGGGGGTTTGCTTGTTTTCCAAAGAGATTCATTTCCAAAGATCATAAGGCTGAATTTCTTTTTCACGTGTTAACTCTTCCCAGGTCCCAGGAGGTTCCAATGTGCACCCGCAGGGGAACCAGGGTCTCCATGGCTCACCCACCGCACTGGGTTGGGAAACCCTGGGCTCAGTTTCCTGGGGGTTACCACTGCTCACACCAGAAGAGAGGCAGCAGAGACTTAGTTAGGGGTGCCCCTCTGCAGGGGGACTCCAGGCAAGCCACTTCTCTCCAAACTTAAGTCTGTAACATGGGAATATTACTACTAGTCCCTAGCAGTGTTACTGGGATTAAATGAGTGAATACCTGTAACGCACCTAAAACANCATACTATAAAACCTTTGATTAGCCCGCGCTTCTTTGCAGACTCCCGCCCGCGGTTCCCAGGGAGTTCTGCCCGGGAGCGCTCGCCCAATAAAGGCTTCTTAATACCAGCTGGCAGAGACATCTTTCTGTTCGCGGCGACCTTACAGTGAGAGAGGTGGCAGGAGAGGCAGGTGGGGCTGGGTGATGTATGGCCTCTGAGGTCACTGTGATGGTGGGTGGGGGCAGGGGATACAGGAGCCCCTCCTTGGCAGGAGTCTTCCTCCCAGTCTGGCCACAGCAAAGCCCTCCCACGCCCAAGCTCATGCTCTGCAGCTGCTTAAGATTCTGCGGGGACAAGGAGGTGGCAAACTATTTGTCATTCACTGGGGCATCACCAAAGAGAAGCGAAATGGTGAGGGGGAACTGACTGGACGGCTGCAAGGACTGAGGAAGAGGTGCTTCATCACTCATGAGAGACAGGAGTGTGAATTTCAATGGGGAAGGGAAAAAATAAAAACGTTAAAAAAAAAAAAAAGTAGACAAAGTAGGCCGAGAAAGAGAACGCCAAATAATAATAGCAGCTAACACCATGTGCCAGGCAGTCTCTTCTTAAAACTTCAGTCTTTTCACCTTCCAAATGATCCAATTAGGTGCTATTTTATGATTCCCATTTTATAGATGAGGAAACTGAGGCACAGGGCAGTTCACTGAGAGTCGACCTGTCGAGTGAGAGAGCCAAGACTCAACCCAGACAAGCTGGCTTCAGAATCCACACTCATTAGCTCTGCAGAAACAGAACAAAGATGGAGTGAAGAGATGCAGGCTAAGCAAGGAGGAGGGAACCTCAGGGGACAGATTTTGCCTCTCATACTATTTTCTCCCCATAAAAGTCAACGGTGAGGCTACCCATTCAGTGCTTGGGAATTTAACAAAGTGCTTTCCTATTTGATCCAAAATGATTATGAAGTAGGTGCTATCATCCTCTCCAATTTATAGATAAGGACACTAAGACTCAAGAGGTTAAGTAACCCTAACTAGGAAGTGCTAAAGCCAAAATTCAAATACAGGTTTGCCTGACTCCCAATCTCCCGCTCTTTCATTCATCCAGAAAGCATTTACCAGCATTGTAAAGTGGCAGGCACTGGACCAAGCTTTCAGTGGTGGGAAAGACAATGCCTTTGGGAGGATCCCTTAGTTAGTGACCCTGTCTCCTACACTCTATGCTCAGCCCCTCTCTGTGAATAAAGGACATGCATCTTACTCCTGGCTAAAGCACTCTAGAGCCAGGGGGAGGGAAGGAAAGAACACTCATCTCTGTGCTTGGTACTTTCAGGTGTGACATCACTGAGCCCTCCATCAGCTCAGCAGGGGAAGATGTGGCTATACTTTGGACCACTGGACCACTTTGCCTACCCAGAGTTATTCATGCTTCCCTACCTCTCATCATGAGAACCCTGGTCTTATCTAGAGTGCCCACATGCCTCACTAAACACAACATTTCAAAGTTTTATTCCAACTAGTTATGGCCATAAGACTAAGCTGTGGCTTGCAAACTACAGAGGAAATCACTGGGGGGACTGGAAAGGCTCCACAAAACAATGACAGACTCTTTGCGCCCTTTCTCCTTCTTCAGTTTCCTGTTCCGAATTGGTTATGATGGAGTTCCGACAGACATCACAGATCATAAAGGCAACTCTAAAAATGGAAATCACATGCACACAACGGTGGAGCAAAAAAGATTAGGGGCCTGGATCCCAGGGGATACTCAGTTCAGTCGCGACCCGATGAATCGCAGCCCGCCAGGCCTCCCTGTCCATCACCAACTCCCAGAGTCCACCCAAACCCATGTCCACTGAGTGGGTGATGCCATCCATTTCATCCTCTGTCGTCCCCTTCTCCTCCTGCCCTCAATATTTCCCAGCATCAAGGTCTTTTCAAATGAGTCAGCTCTTTGCGTCAGGTGGCCAAAGTACTGGAGTTTCAGCTTCAACATCAGTCCTGCCAGTGAACACCCTTAGAATCCTACCAATGAACAAGTCCTACCAATGAACACCTACCAGTGAACATTTCTCAGAGGATACTAAGGAACCACTATTCAAGCCCTGAGCTCGCTGTTTTCAAGACATAAACTTTTACATGGCTAAAGTTACTTATCCCAGTTGCTGGAAGTCGAGTGCATGTCTTAACAGATACAGTAGTCATTACCAACATCCCATATGGAAACTGAAGCTGGCAGTTTGCTCCAAATCCCACAGCTAAGCAAGGGGAAAAAGCAGCTTTCAAACTTGAATTTGCATGGTTTCAAAAGTCACAGTTCTCCTATCCCTTTGGTAAGAGCCTGTTCACTCTAATTCATGAGAAGGCACAAGCAATACAGGAGAGAGGATTTTTAAAGATTATCTGGTTGTGTTGGTTCTTCTCTGCTTTACACGGGTTTTTCTCTAGTTGCGGAGTGGGGGCTTCTCTCCAGTTGCAGTGCAGGGGCTTCTCACTGCAGGGGCTGCTTTTGTTGCCGAGCATGGGCTTGACAGGTGTGGCACACAGGCTTAGTTGCTCTGTAGCATGTGGAATCTTCCCGAACCAGGGATCAAACCCACGTCACCTGCGTTGGCAGGGGAATTCTTAACCACTGGACCACTAAGGAAGTCCACAGTAGAGTTGTAAACAGCTAGCAACCCCTACATCCCCTGCCCTGGTCTTAAGGATGCCATCAGAGCAGACTGTCTTCCTCCCCATTTATGCACTCTAGTAGATCAATTACCTCTATACTGGACAGCAGACAGATTTCTTATCTCCCATGTAACATCTTGTCTGCCTCAAAGACCCAAGTTGCCAGGCCTTTTCAGGACTCCTGGGGAAAAGTCCCCTAAACTCATTCTTGTGCGGACTTGACAATGTGCTCTACTCTAAGTTACAGCTTGTGTATATTAACTCCTTAGAAGTTTCTAGATGCCAGATAATGATGTCTGTGAATAAACATAGTTCTACTTCTTCCTTTGCAATCTGATGCCTTTTATTTCCTTTTTTTGTCTACATGCACTAGCTAAACCTTAGTGATATGATCAATCAATCAGGCAAGAGTGGACATCCTTGCTTAGCTTTGTTCCTGATTTTAGGTGGAAAGCATTCAGGCTTTCACCATTAACTATGTTGTTTCCTATGGGTTTTTTTAACAGGTGCCTTTTATCAGGTTAAGGAACTTCCCTTCCACTCTAAGTTTACTGAATCACATCAAGAATTCTGTAAATGACTTTTTGTGTGCATGTTGAGGTGACTGTGGGTTTTGTCCTTATTCTACTAATATGGAGTATTATATTCATTGATTTGAGGATATCAAAACAACCTTTCATGCCTGGGATAAACCCCAGTTATCAAAACAACCTTTCATGCCTGGGATAAACCCCAGTTGGTCAATAGTGTATAATCTTTTTTATGTGATGTTGGATTTGGCTCGCTAATATTTTATTAAGGACTTTTGCTCAGATATTCTTCTGCAGTTTTCTTAGATATTGGGAATATTGCTGTGTTGTAGATCCCCAAGACCACTCGCACCCAGGTTCAATGATTCACTAGGAAAATTCAAAGGGCTCAGCACAGTCATACTCACAGCTATAATTTATTACAGAAACAGGATACAAAGCAACATCAGCAAAGGAAAAGGCGTATGGGATTAAGTCCAGAGGAAGCCAAGTGTAAGTTTTCAAGGACCCTCTCAGTGGAGTCAGAACGCTCTTAATTCTCCCAGCAAGAAACTGTGACACCACCTTGAAATGTTGCCAACCAGGAAAGCTCATTAGGGACTTGGTATCCAGGGTTTTTATTAGAGTCTGGTCATGTGGGCACCTGGTGCCTGACACGCACCCGAACTCCAGATTCCCAGAGGAAGGCAAATGTTAAGCTGTCTTGCTGACAGTTAAGGCATAGTGAGCCTCTCTTATCAATGAGGGCAGTGGGATACTCCTCAAATCCAAGGTACCAGATGCCAACCAAGGACCTACTGTGGAGGCCTTTCAAAGAACTGGCGTCAGGCCTGCTGTGTTAACTCTTATCTGCACATTCGTATTTATACCAAAAACCCAGAAAGCAGATAATGCTTAATACAAACGAATTCAATGCTAATGTTGGAATTAACTTAACTTAATGTTAAGTTCCTTAACCTGATAAAAGGCACCTCCTTAGCCACAGGAGGTCAGGAGGATTGAGTATCATAACGTTCATGGTGCCATGAATTCCCTTCCTTTAGCTTACCACATGAAAGTGGAAAGTTCAAGCCTGTGCCTCTGGAACATTCCATCTGGATTGACAGAAAAGGCCCCTCAGTTCATGTTGTACAGTGTCTGGGGAGAAATACTTTCCCAGCACTGTAGGGGAAAATGGATTTACAGGCCTGTGGTCTTTCAGCAACATTAGTCTCCTACCCCCTTGTCCAGAGCTGCCCAAGTTTCATCAGTCAGAGTCTGGGGTAGAGATTAAGGTGTGCCCAACGGGAAACAGGAGAGTAAACACTCATTTGGCACCCCCTTTGGCACGTGATCAGGCATCCAATCCCCCTCCAGGCAGCGTGATCCTGGTTCTACAGACAAAGCGATGCTGACCACTTACTGAGTTCTACTGGCGACAGCCAGATGCTTGCAGGATTATCCTGCACTAGTCGATTTTACTCTGTGTGTGTCACAGACTGTGCCTCTAACCCTTCTCTGACGCATATCACTGATGGTCATAAAAAATAATAATAATGGCTAAGCAGTTGTTAAGCACAAAGTATGAACTGAAGAGTCTGTGAAGCAATTTGCACAAACTTATCCCCACAACAGTCCTGTAAGATAGGAACAATATTATCCCCCTTCTAAAGATGGAAAAACTGAAGTTAGGTAACTGGCCCCAGGTCACACAGCAGATAGGCAGCAGAGATGGAGTGAGATCCCATGCACTCTGTCTCCCAAGTCAGCATACTTAACTGCCAGCACTACCCCACTTTACAAAGACAACACCGCGACCTGGGGTTTCCAACACTGTCCTCCCCACAGGACAGCCCGTCATATCCTCTGACTAGGACTGGGGGTGAGGTCGAAAGAGCACTAACTGAGGCTGAACTTTAGTGAAGACAAAGCATACAAGCAATGATACACAAGTGAGCAGATCATAGACAGTTCAAGCTTCCTTCAGTGGGACCATCTTCCAGAGGACCTCTGGAAATGCAGGGGCATTCTTGGGTGTCACAAAGAATGGGGGTATACCAGCCATTAGTGCCCAGGTGCTAAGAATATGAAACATTCCACAGTGGATAGAATAACAACACAATAAACAGTGCCTCCAAGACGTCAACAGCACTGTCACTAACAAACACAGCACACCAAACTGGCTCTTGCACGCAGCCCAAGGAGCAATGGGAAAGATCCTCTGAAGCTCACTGCTTTTAAAGCCTTACTTTATTTATCCTGAGCTTTTGTGAAGCACCTGCCAGGCAAGCATATGGCCCAAACCTGTTCCTCAACCTCACATCAAGATTTATCTCCAAAGTATGGAGAGGAGCCAGATTCAGGCCCACAGGCTATTTGTCCAACAAGACACTTGGCTCCATCCTGGCCCAGGCAATGAGTAGACACAGGGCTATGCCAGCTGACTCTTGGACTAAGCAACTGAGAAATGTTGAGAAAGTCCCATAAGGAATGAGACTGCGGGCATTGTTTATTGTGATTTGTCATCAGCTCAGTTCTGTACCATCAAGGACTCTGCTGAGCATGGAGAAGGTGGCAAGTCAGGTCATGAGAAAACAATTCTGACCATCTGTGGGCTCTAGAAAAATACCAGCACCCTGGTACTTCCCTTCCCTCTCTGTCCTCTAACAAAATGCCCCGCAGTAAAGGCTCCAATTCAGGTCCCAGAGTCTCCTTTTTAAAGAAAGGCTAATATTCATGAAATAACTAAAGAGCAGCATAGTTAAGAATCCACAATCAAGTTCATGTTGCAAGGCAACCTGTATAAATAGCTTAGGAGCATATGTTTTTCACTAAAGCACTAAATCAGTAATTTTCTAAACACAACAACACTGATCTTCCAGTTTCCCATCTCAGTCCCTTTCCTATGTGGCCTAAACATCTGACCAGATAAAGTATGATTGAAGATTACATCTAATTCATGAGACATTTGGTTTCCAGGTTGATAAGCTTAAAGACCTCAATCTAGAATAGGATAACGAAAGCACGGCTATTTACAGAATCACTGGGGATGTCCCTAATGATTATACCCTTGTTCCGCTAGATCTAGTTGACAATTATATGGGCAGCTATAAAGGAAGAGTGAATGGATTGTTACAAGGCCTTAATACTTGGTGATATTAAACTGAATTATGCTCAAGAGCCAAAACCCTGGGATGACAGTGGTATTGTGGGAGGGCAGTAATGTATGACTATCAGACAGGATCAAACATAAAGCAGTAGTGATGGCACCAATAAAGTGATCTCAAAGAAACAGTACTGTCATGGAAAGGACAGTAAAAAAATATATAGGTAGGAAACAAACTGTTAGTGGGAGAATGGCAGGCAAGGGGGATAACAGTTCTTGGCTCATGATTCTTTAAGTGAAAGTCAGAGATTTATGAAACAAACTTAGGATAAAGTCTTTTTTATTTTTAATGGAAGTGTTATGAATTTTTTATGTACTCAAAAGTTGGCTACTCTCCAAAAGAGAAAATTAGTTAAACAATCTGCATTAAAAATAGCTAGGCCTGGCAGTTGTAACACTTAGCAGATTTAGCCAATGTGGACAACCCTCCACCTCACCCCCAATTCACAGACACAGAAAAATGCCATATAAAATGCTGCATATTTAAAGCTACATGGCTCATTATGAGAGACCACTTCATGCTCATCGTGTGTGCTCAGTAGCTCGGTTGTGTCTGACTCTTTGCGAGCCCATGGACTACAGCCCTCCAGGCTCCTCTTGCCTACGGAATTTTTCAAGCAAGAATACTAGAGGGGGTTGCCATTTTCCTCCTCCAGGCGATCTTCCCAACTCAGGGATCGAACCTGCATCTCTTTTACCTCCTGCATTCACAGGCAGAGTCTTTACCACTAGTGCCACCTGGGAAGCCTTCATACTCATTAGGATGGTTATTATTTTTTAAAATCAAACAAAAAATGGTAAGTGTTGGGAAGGATATAGAAAAATTAAAACTGTTGTAGGCTGTTTTTAAAAAAATCAACTCTACTTCAATTAATAATTTTGGAAAAAAGGAAAATATATGGTAGTTCCTTAAAAAATTAAACACAGATTATCAATATCTAAAATTTTCACTTCTAGGTATACATCAAAAAGATGAAAATAAGGACACAGATACTTACATACACGTGTTTATAGAAGCATTATTCACAATAATCAAAAGGTAGAAGCTGGACTTCCCTCTTGGTGCAGTGGAGAAGACTCTGCCTGCCGATACAGGGGACACAGTTTCAATTCCTGGTCTGGGAAGATTCCACCTACCCTGGAGCAACTAAGCCCATGCGCCACAACTACTGAGCCCACGCGCTAAAGCCCTCGAGTGGCAACTACTGAGCCTGTGCTGCAAATACTGAAGCCTGTGAGCCTAGAGCCTGTGCTCTGCAGCAAGAGAAGACACGGCAACGAGAAGCCTGCAGACAACTAGAGAGAAGCCCTGCATGCCTCAACTAATACCCACGAAGTCAAATACATAAATAAATTACTATCCAGTAGCTGAGGGCAATTAGGACCTTTAGAGGGAAGAAACACCGAGAGTATTACTAGCAGATTTGCACTAGGACTAGGATATACATCAGAAAGAAAGAAAGTGAACCCCGCTGGAAGGGTACAGTTGCAAGGAAGAATGGTAAATAAAGAAATGAATTGAAAACAAATGGAAAATATAAACAGAAACTGTTTTATTGTTGTAAAAAATAATTATTATTATTATTGTGACTAATTCGAGGGATTTAAAAGACAAAATGGAAATAAAATATTGAATAAGAACACATGGTAAACAAGAGGGGATGACTATATTTAAAATATTTTAAAGATTTTGTATTGTTGGGGAGGGCACAGAGTTATTAACTATATTAAGTTAACAAGTTAAAATTTTTAAAGTAATAAATAAGATATATCATTTCCAAACTAGCAGAGGGAAAAGGATTAATTAAATTTTAAAATGTGGTCAATCCGATAGAAGGTAGTAAAGGAGAAAAAGTATTAAAAAGGACAAATAGAAAGTATTAAAATTGTATGGTAGAAGTAAATTCAGTACGTCAGTAATCATAAAATATTAACTAAACTTGCCAGTTAAAAGAAATGTCAGACTGAAATGATTAAAGTAATAAAAATCTAGCTATAGGCTGTTTTTTGAGATATTCTTCTCAAAACAAAGTACTTCAATTAAAATAAATGATTTTTAAAAATCAACTATACTTTAATTAATATTTTTTAAATAAACAAAAACAAAGAAAGTAAACAGACACTAGAAAAATCTTACCCTCTCTCAACCCCAACCCACCAGCTCACCATACCAAAAAGAGACAGCATCTCCAGAGTAATACACAAAGGGTAAAAGCATCATTTTATAGAAGATTTCCTTTAAAATATAAATTATGAAAACAGACTCAAAAGGAAACAGAAAACTCAAGACCTAAAGCAATGAAGAAAATTTTATCAAGAGTCAAAATCTATCCCTCCCATTTAAAAAACTACTGGGCTAAGACCAAGCTGTCAAGAAAGAGATAATCCTCCATCTTACTGACTCAGAAAAGAAAAAGAAGAATAATTCTCCATCTCATTTTATGAGGCTAGTATGTCACTGATAACAAAATTGGACAAGGATAGTGAGTAAGTAAAATTATAGACCAATCTTGCTTATGAATACCTACAAAAACCTAAATAAATATTAGTAACAAGTCCAGCAATATATAAAATGTTAATATTGTATTTCACCACATCAGAAATGTCACTGATTGTAAGATATACCATTACTTTTATACTAAGAAAGAAAAATCCTGTCACTTCAGCCATAACATAATGCTTTCTTATCACTCATATTTTATTTTATACTCACTGAAAGAGTTTTTCAGACTTATTTACACTTACTTTTATTATCTATCACTCTTATACATTCATAATGAGGAAAATATAAGCAAAGTAAATAATGTTAAGATCTTCATATTGGAGTCCAACTCTTCTAAATCACTTTTCAACTCAAGGCTTTCATATTTATTCTTGCCATCAAGAGCGGGTGGTATGTAATATTTCATAAAACAGTTTCTGCATTTTCTTCTAAGTCCCTGATGCATATTCAGAAAGTTTTGCTGCTGAAATTTTCTTTACCAGAAGTTAACAACAGAAAGTTTTCAGGCTACAGTTAAGACTCCTATTCCTTCCTCAAATGGTTGTGAACTAAAACTACTCAAAGTATCACCAGCTCGAGAAACATGAGTTTGAGCAAGCTCCGGGAGTTAGTGATGGACAGGGAAGCCTGGCATGCTGCAGTTCATAAGGTCGCAGAGTCGGATACAACTGACCAACTGAACTGACCTGGTAACCAAGTTCAAGCAAGAGCAGTTAGAAGATGCCACTGACTGTAAAACACATTCTAATTACAGAAATGTTAAAATGTAAAAAGTCTGCATATTAGAATCAACAAACACAATCAAACATCACAATCAAAAAGGATTTATCTCAGGAATATAAGAATAGTTTAACATTAGGAAACTTATTAAACAAGCAGGCTTGCTTAGCAACAAAACCATGCAACAGAAGCCCGGGACATGCCCCCAAACAATAAACAGTGGTGGCATGAGAGCCACACATCCTGCCCCGTGAGCTCAGCAAGCTCATGATCCCTAGGACACGCTCTCGGCACACATGAAAAGCAGTGATTTGTGGACTACTTTGACAATGTAGGAACAAAAAAACTTCCCTGCTCAACCTGGAGGAAGAAGTGATGATGGAAGCATGACAGCTACTCAAGTAAGACAAAGAAGTTCTTCTCTCCATCCCCACTCTTCCTTTGATTATAAAACTGTAGCCCAGTGAGTTCCCAGGGTATGGCATTTCTCACCTGTCTGCTTGTAAGCCTCACAAGTGTCCTAATAAATCACTTATCAAAAAAAAAAAAAAGAAAGAAAACTTATTAAAGAAAACAACTCAAAGCATGAAGAAAATCATTCGATAAAACTCAACAATCACAAAGTTTTTAAAAAACCTCTTATCAAAACAGAACTACAAAGGAATAGTCTTAACTTTACACAGCTGACTACCCACGAAGATTTCACAGCAAAAACAAAACAAACAAAAAACAGTAAAATGCCAGAAACATCCCCTTTAAATGCAAGAACGGGATAAACATAATTGCCATCATTGCCTCTATTCAGTATTAAACAAAGGTCTTAGGTAGCTCAATAAAACAGGAAAATAGTAGCGATAATACAAGAAGTGGAAAAGAAAAAAGAACTAACCTGTTATGATCAACCCAGGTAATCCAAAATAAACTACAGGAAACTATTGCACTAATAAGACAGTTCAGCAAGGTTATGAAATACAAAAGCCAATATATTAAAGCCCACAGAAGGCCCATAGTACTGCAATGTACAATTAAAAATATAATTTTTATAAAAGATGGCATTTATAATAGCTTTTAAAAATATATAGGAATAAATTTAACCAGAGATGTAATGTATTTTTATAGGAAACACTTAGAGCTTCATGAAAACATTTACTAAAATTAAAAAAAAAACAAATGAAGCAGTTAGTAAGATACAAAGTGATATAAAATATTTATGAGTGGGAAGAATATATTTCTATCTGATATAAACTATAAAGTCATTGAAATTCTAAAATTCTAATCGAAACATACAACATATAACAAGCTGATCCTAAAAGAGGGAAAATAGATCTAGGAATAGCCAAAACAATTTTGAAGAAAATAAAGAAGGGATTGGTAAACTCATCCTACCATACATCAAGACTTTTTATAAAGTTTTAAGAACTAAAACAATGTGGTATTGATATAATAGCAATTACTAGACCAATGGAACAAAATGTTTAAATGAGAAACAAAAACCCAAGTAAAGATAATTCAGTCAAATGGAATGCAAAGGACACTGGTATATATTCACAAATCAGCAAGTGTAAGAACACTTGGTTAACAATATGGGGGGCAGGGGGACGGGGGGCAGAAATGGATCCATAACATATACCATAGAATACAAAAATAAATTCCAGATGAATTAAAAGCCTAAATGTGATTAAACTTTTAAAACTAATGAAATGTAAGAAAACATTATGAAGCAGTAAAGAATTTTTTGTAGAAGCACAATAAATATAAACTAAAAAGAAAAAATGATAAATTTCAGTATATAAAAGTATGCGTACCAAATTCTTTTGTATACTTTTCAAAAGTGAAAAAGTTTCAATCTGGGAGAAAATATTGTGAAATATAGATAGATAATCTAATTCCATAAAAACAAATCCAAAAACATAAAATGGGCAACAATATGAATAGACATTATAGAACTGAAAATGGTCAAAATATTCATGAAAATATGTTCAATTTCATTAGTAATCAAGGCAATTGCTGTTATGAGGGGATATAATTTTATATTCTTCAGATTGGCAAAAATTTGAAGTTTAAAAATACCAAGACTTGGCAAGGTTGTAGGGACATGGAACTAAACAGGGGAGAATGTAAACTGGTATAACTACTTAGTAAATATAAAGATGAAGAGCTCTAAACCCCAGCTCCATTTCTAGGTATAATCTCTACAAACACTCTCACATGTGTGTCCAAGGAGACATGTACATAAAAATTCAATGCTATGATGTTTAATGATGTAAAATTGCTGCTGTTGCTTAGTCACTAAGTTGTGTCCAACTCTTTTGCAACCCCATGGACTCTAGACCACCAGGCCCCCCAATCCATGGGATTTCTCAGGCAAGAATACTGGAGGGAGTTGCCATTTCCTCCTCCAGGGAATCTTCAGGACCCAGGGATAGAACCTTTGTCTCCTTCATTGCAGGCAGGATTCTTTACCACTGAGCCACCAGGGAAGCCCTGATGTAAAATTAGAAATAATCAAAAGGCCCACTGATGTATAAATACATTATAGTACAGACATACACTGGAATACTCAGAAACAGCTAAAAATGAAGTGAATGGATGAATGAACACATAAATTTCAAAAGTGTAGCTATTAACTTGGAAAGATACTGACAACACATTAAGTGGGGGAGAAAAACAGACTATAGGACTACATGCTTTCAAGTAAGGCATCAAATGGTTAAATGAACTTTGCTCTAAATGCACTAATAGGCCAACATACCATTAATGCACCTGCCATATTTTAATCTCATCAACTTGCATCCATGGATAGACATTAACCAAAATAATAAAAACTATGATATATTAATTCTAGTATTTTGAACAAGAAAGAGATTGCAATAATACTGATACAGAATAGCTATATTCAAAGCCAAAAAAAATTTCCCAGTGTTGGTGCCAACAATTCCAACCTTTCCAGATGAATCTTGTTCTATCTAATCATCCAGTCAGAGAGCTACCAGAGCTATTAATAGAACAGTGATGTAAGTTGCTGGTCATACACACCGAAGAGCAAGGTAAAATCTAATAAAACTATACTTAGAATAAACTTTTCAGCGATCAGTAAAGCAAAGCTATACTCACAAAGTGATGTCATGTTTATTAGCGGACAGAGTAGCAGCAGGAAGTTACTGGAGGAATTTTGAGAGAACAAAACATTTTTCTCTGAGACTCTCTGACAAATTGGAAATTGACTTGAGTGCTCTAAAACCTGTGCTCCATATTTTCTTCATTAAAAGTTGCCCCAAAGCTGCAAGAACCAGAATAGATTATATTTTATGGAAACTGCAATAGTATATTAAAGGAAAATTGTTTCCTCTACTCACATTTGAAACCAAATGTGGGGGGGTTTTCCCACACCAACTAATTCCCTAGCTCTCCAGACACAACTGAGTGTCCTACAATTCAATTCTGACACTAACTACCAAGACTTGGCAGAGACTCCACAGGTTAAGGGCTCAGTTCCACAATATCACCCCCTACCTCAGACACCAATCAACAAGCAGTGGGTCCACATGTTACTCACACCTCTGTCCAACTTCTGTTCCCATAATCCGCTCCATCTTAGGGTTGACAATTTGCTATGGCAGCTCACAAAACTTAGGGAAACACTCACTTACACTTACCAGTTTATTACAAAGAATATTATGAAGAATATAAACAGCCAGCTGCAGAAGTATATATGGCGTGGTCCATAAGCGTCCTGAGTACAGCAGCGTGGTCTTCATGGAGTTGGCATGCACCACCCTTCCAGCACGTGGTTATTTTCACTAACCTCTCCAAAAGCTCTTTATGAGGCTCTCCAAACCCCACAGTTTAGGGATTAGTCTACAGAAGCTTCATCATGTAGGTAGAATTGATTAGTAACTCAATCTCTAGCCCCTTTCCCTTCCCTCCCAGGGCAATGAGGCTTAAAGTTCTAACCCTCTGATCACAGGGTTGGTTCCTCTGGTAACCAGCCCCCAGCCTGAAGCTTTCTAGAGGCCCATCAAGACTCACCTCATTAGCACACAAAAAGCACTCTTATGAATTCCAGAGATTTCAAGGGTCTTAGAAGATCTTAGGAACCAGGGACCAAGACTAAATATTATAATAAAAAATGTTCCCATCACCCCATTACTCAGGAAATTACAAAGGTTTTAGCAGATCTTGTGCCAGGAACCAGAGATAAAAACCAAATATGTTTTTCTTGTTATATCAAAATATCACACATATAATAAAGGGTAGGGAGTTAGAACTTCTAAGGGAAAGCTATTTTCGTCAATATTTCCTTCCTGTGAAAATATTTATGTTCTTTATACCTTGATGAATAAGACCAACAAATATAAACTGCATTTATTGTGTAAAAATTAAGAATGGCTCAGGCTCCATAATGGGAATTGGATGTAAGATGTGCTAAGTCTCAGCTTCTAGAAGAGTTGATTTTGACCTCAGTCACCCTTTGAGAGAAGACATACCAGCTCGCATAATTTCGTCAACCAGGAGAATGTTGCTGGCAATCACAGTGCTGAGGGAAAAGATGACAGGGTGAGTAAAGCTCACCAACCCACTCTTATCTTTCCCCCCAGAAATCTCCAGCTACTAAAGGCACTTTGTTCTGCAATGATGTTGGTGTGAGATAAGACAAAGACATTATAAATAAAGACTCTTGTATTATAATTCCATCTCCTTTGCTGATAAAGTAGAAGCCTAATTTTATATTCCAGCAAAACTGAACTCATTTTTAGCACATCATTTGATTTTTTTCCCACTATGCATGTGGTACTATTTCAGTAAACTTCCTTCCTTTCCCTCTCAAATAAACAGTAATATTAACATTTCCTATAACTTACACAGTTAGAACTAAAATGTAAAAGGGACTGGAAAACGACAGAAGCTAGTTTTTAATAACTGGATACCATGCCTTTTCACCATTTTCCACAGTAGCGTGGCAAAAATAATAGAAAAATCTTAATGTTAACAATTATGTCCCTAAAAGTCTTTCTCTTCTTAGTAATACAAACTTACCAAGAGTGAAGAAGTTGTTTTTTCACACAATAGTTATCCCACACTCCTGCATCTGCTGCTACCATTGGCTCACCTGCAAAGCAAAAACAATTTCAATACTACAGCCTTGACATATTCTGTTAATATTGACTATATATTCTAACAATATCTCATATACCACCAAAACTACTATTGTCAAGGTCACCAATGGCCTCCATGGTGTCGAATCCAAAGGTGGCGTCTCAGGCCTCACCTATCAGCAGCACTTGGCACACCCTGCAGCCTCCTCACTGCTCTTTCTTCACCTGTCTTTCAGGATACCACACTTGCCTGGTGTTTCTCCTCTGCACTAGTGGCTCCTTTACTGTATGTTTTGCTGGTTCTTCCTCTTCCTCCTGAGCTCTTAATGTGGGAGTACCCAAAGGCTCAGTCCTAGATTCTTTTCTTCTCTCCCTATACTCACTCCCTAGGTGATCTCATCCAATCTACTGGATTTAAAACATACACTCTGGGACTTCCCTCGTGGTCCAGTGGATAGGAATCTGCCTTGCAGGTGACAGGGATCTGATCCCTGGTCGGAGAACTAAGATCCCACATGCCACAGAGCAACCAAGACTGACTGCCACAATGAAAGATCTCACGTGGTGCAACCAAGACCCAAATTAAACAAAAGATCTAATGTTAAATACACACACACACACACTCTCTGACGACTCCCAAGTTTTCATCTCCAATCTGGGCCACCTTCCTGAGCTTCAAACTTGTACATCCAACTGTCTACTTTAAAGTCAACAGACACCTCAAACTTAGCCTTGTCAGAACTCAACGCTGACCTTTAGCCACAACCTGCTCTACACAGTCTTCTCCAAAGCAGCCAACACCAATGGCAGTTCCTTTCAGTTGTTCAGTTGATCCTCACCACAGAATAGCAAGAATGGTCCCTTTAAATACATTCAGACCACGTCACACCTCTGCTCAAAATTGCTCCCTGTTCCACCACAGAAAGTCAAACTCCACACACTGGTCCACACATCCTCTTGTGATCTGACCTTCTATCACCTCTCTCATCTCCCATCTCCTCCTCAAAAAACACCAGACACTGGCTTTCCCACTGGCTATTCCCTCTGCCTAGGACATTCTTTCCCTAGTTCCCACATAGCTAATTTCCTAATTTTATTTGACTTTGTTCAACAGGCATTCTCACTGAGGCTACTCTGATCACTCTCTTTAAATTAAAACATCCTCCCCATGCTCCTGTTCTAGCATTCACAATCATCCTTACACTGTTCCTTTATTTTTGTCATATAATTTCTTGCCTTTAAAAACGTTAAAGGTACTTACTTTTAAGGTTATCATTTACTGCCTATCTTTTCCTGCTGCAACATAAGCTCACAAGGGCAGGGACTTTTGTCTATTTTTGTTCTGTGTGAATCCCTGATCAAATAACAAGCACTCAATAACTATTGCTTAAATAAATGAATATCTGCTTTTAAGAAGTTTCAAAGTAAACTAAAGGCACCCATTCTTTAAATATAAAAGTCAGGACTTCCCTGGTGGCTCAGTGGTAAAGAATCTGCCTGCCAATGCAGGAGACCCGGGTTCCGTGCATCCAGGAAGATCCCACATGCCTCAGAGCAGCTAAGCTTGTGAGCCATAACTATTGAGTTTGTGGTCTCAAGCCTGGAAGCCGCAACTGCTGAGCCCATGTGTTTCAGCTACTGAAGACTGAAAGCCCTAGGGCCTGTGCTCTGCAACAAGAGAAGCCACTACAATGAGAAGACCAGGCACCACCAAAAGTGAGCATACCCTGCTCTTCACAACTAGAGGAAAAAAAAAAGCACTCGCAGCAATGAAGATCCAGTATAGCCAAAAATAAATAAATAAACATAATTTTTTTAAAATATACAAAAGTCATCCAAACCTCCACATCCCCCCTTACTATAAACTCTGGGTCACTGTAGCATAACCTCTTTTTTATGAAACAGCTAAGTTTTCCTCATTGTCTTACCTGTGTTCAGATCTATGCCAACAGGTTGTTTTGAATCTGAATGCTCAGCCTGAACTTTTACTAGTGTTTCCTGCAGGTCATAACCAGAATTCTGAGCAAGAACCTGTACAAATAAAAATAATAATAAATATATGGGTAGAATGTCTTCATATATATTAGAATATCAGATAAAAAATAAGGCACTGCTTTCCAGTCTTGTGAAAACACACCCATAATGTAGTAATCATCACCTTTTGAAGAAATTCATTCTTAATGTAAATTTAATTATTTTGTGTACCTAGTAATTATTATATTCACTTCAACATTTCCCCTATGAACATCACACTAAATTCTGAAGACATCAGAGTTTCCCCAACCCCAGCCTGCTAAATTAATTTCCCTCTGTTAAGGACTAAACCACCCACCCTGGACAGGCATAAAAATAACCACTTGCATAAGTTGTTTTACAACAGGAGGTCCTGACAGAGAACAGGCAACTGACAAGGTGCCTCCAAGACCAATCAGAAGACTCTGGGAGGGGCCAAAAAGAGGGACCACACCAGCCCACCATATGTCCTGACAACCTCCCAGAAACTCTAAGGCTATAATCCATCTTGACTGAGAGATGTGCACGGCCACCAGGAAAGGGCCCTGAGCTGGACCAAATAGGAGCACAAGCAAAGTGACTGGCCGCAGACAACCTGGAAACTAACCCCAGCACCAGAAAGCCAAGCCTGAGTCAAGAGGAAGAGCAGGTCTCCCAGGTTCCCATACTCTGCTTTCTGCTTGATCACTCCTTCCCAGTGTAGTCTTCTGCTTTGTCGGTGCATGTGTCTCCTTGGACAACTCATTTTCCAGTACTAGACAAGGGCCCTTGACAGGGTCTGTCTCCATAACAACTCCTTGCAAAAGATTTTTTTTTTTAATGGAAAGAAGTAGAAAGGGATTGTTGTTTGCTTGGTCCCTCTAGCCACACGTTTTCTGGTTTTTCCTGAGCATTTGCTAAAGGAAATCTGCTTATTTGAAACATATCTGTGCCCTTTGTTCACATGAGGAGTCATGACTTCTAGCAACAAAGATGGAGATACGTGCACTGCAAGCCAAGTTCATTCCCAAGTGGTCCTAAACCAACAGCAGGCGAGTAGAAAGGTACCATTCAATGTATACTCAAATTTACCAATGTGTAGCAACTACTACTGACTTTGCCTCTTCAGAGAAAGAAAACTCTGGATATCTAATTCACAAAAATTCAACAAATTATGAATAATTTTAAAGCATTTATCAAAGAGATTTTGCTAGTATTTTAGTAAGATGCTTTAAGTCATGGTAATAGTATATTTGAAATAGTTTTCTGTGTTTCCAAGTGGTTCACAAACAGATTAAGGCAAAGGGGAAAAAAATGGTAGTTCTCCATCCTTCTGTTGACACACAGAAAAAAAACAAAAAAACTGGTTTCTCTCCTTTTCTAGTACTGTATTTGGAAGTGCTAAACAGCCAAAAGTTCTCACTTCCCGTAATTTAAAGTGCTCGTACTTTGGATACCACCAACAAAATAAAGATCTACTCAAAATCTAGTTAAATTTTACATTCTAAACCTCTTCATTATGATTAATCATGAAGTATTTTTGAAAGAAATTTTTGGAGTTAACTTCAAATTTTGGAGCTCAGAGACAGAAGCAAAGTAGCAATTTAGCCATTTCATGAAACTCCTACAAGTATTCAGAGCTGTTATACTAAAAACTTCCCTGCTTCATCTAAAACTATGTGGGGAAATACAAGTAAACACATGTCTTTCTACTCTACTATGATACCTAATATGGGCAATTTCATTAGACATCTTATGTTCAACCAATTATTCTTTGGCCATTAGGATAGTTGTACCTTAGGGATAATAAGTAAAGCATCAGCAAAAGCTTGGACTCCAAGACGAGCTCTTCCTTGTATTGTGTGCTTGTATGTAACTAGAGCTTCAGCTATTGCCACTTCAACGGCACCTGCTCCTGGAACAACACAACCTATTGGGGGGAAAAAATGATTGGCAAGACATACCACACTGAAGAAACAGAGGAAAATGCAACTCGATATTCATGGTCTATTATCTTGCCTGCATCTAAAATGTATTTAAATACAGAGAGAAATAAAATAAGTCACACAGCTTGGTGATTACTCAGATGTCTTATGAAACATCCTAAAGTTATACATCATTAAATAATTAAGCACAGTACAGATGTGCTATGCCAAAGCCTTTGACTGTGTGGATCACAACAAACTGTGGAAAATTATTCAAGAGATGGGAATACCAGACCACCTGACCTGCCTCCTGAGAAATCTGTATGCAGGCCAGGAAGCAACAGTTAGAACTGGACATGGAACAACAGACTGGTTCCAAATCGGGAAAGGAGTACGTCAAGGCTGTATATTGTCACCCTGCTTATTTAACTTATATGCAGAGTACACCATGAGAAATGCCAGGCTGGATGAAGCACAAGCTGGAATCAAGATTGCCGGGAGAAATATCAGTAACCTCAAGACAGGCAGATGACACCACTCTTATGGCAGAAAGTAATGAAGAATTAAAGAGCCTCTTGATGAAAGTGAAAGAGGAGAGTCAAAAAGTTAGCTTAAAGCTCAACATTCAGAAAACGAAGATCATGGCATCCGGTCCCATCACTTCATGGCAAATAGATGGGAAAACAGTGGAAACAGTGGCTGACTTTATTTTGGGGGGCTCCAAAATCACTGCAGATGGTGACTGCAGCCATGAAATTAAAAGACACTTACTTCTTGGAAGAAAAGTTATGACCAACGTAGACAGCATATTAAAAAGCAAAGACATTACTTTGCCAACAAATGTCCATCTAGTCAAAGCTATGGTTTTTCCTGTGGCCATGTATGGATGTGAGAGTTGGACTATAAAGAAAGCTGAGTGCCAAAGACTTGATGCTTTTGAACTGTGGTGTTGGAGAAGACTCTTCAGGGTCCCTGGGACTGCAAGGAGATTTAACCAGTCAATCCTAAAGGAAGTCAGTCCTGAATATTCATTGGAAGGACTGATGCTGAAGCTGAAGCTTCACTACTTTGGCCACCTGATTAGAAGAACTGACTCATTGGAAAAGACCCTGATGCTGGGAAAGATCGAAGGCAAGAGGAGAAGGGGACGACAGAGGATGAGATGGTTAGATGGCATCACCGACTCAATGGATTTAAGTCTGAATAAACTCCAGGAGTTGGTGATGGGCAGGGAGGCCTGGTGTGCTGCAGTTCATGGGGTCGCAAAGAGTCAGACACGACTGAGTGACTGGACTGAACTGAACAGGTAACAGCTGGCTACAAACAGCTTATTTCATTGTTTATAAAAGCAGACATACCTTCATCCTTCTCCTTTATAACTACACTTAAAATGTAGTTACTTAAAATTTATTGTTGCAGACAACTAATAACAGCATTTGACTTGAAAAAAAATGCTAGGCCAACAAAAACTGGCCATAGTTTTTGGTATGCAATTCTCAGAACTCAAGGAAGTATTTGCTTCTTTGTATAAGCAGACCGAAACAGTTTGAGAAAAAAATTAGATGTTATTATTCTAAGGCAAAAGCTCTGGTTAAACACATCAATTTTCAATTGAGGATATAACTCTTACACCTGCTGGTATGGTTTTATAAAGTTTATTTACTCTTCTTTGAATTAGTAAACTTGCTTTGGAATCATTTATGTTTAAAGTAATAAACACAAAGAGAATCTCTCCTTTTATCCTACATCATTCTTTAATTACAACCCCCTTTCTCTGCTTCATTGTGCAACATAACTGCTCAAGAGAATTGTCTACCCACAAGGTAATTACAGCCTCACCTCCCATTCACACTTTCTAAAAGCTCCTTGTTCAATACTGAATAAACACAAAAGAGTATTTACATGTATAAGATATAAAGAATAAATATACAAATAAATGTACCCATGTACCTACCACCTAGTTTTAGAAACAGAACATTACCAGTAGCTTTGAAAACTTCCCAGATCCCATTCTCCTGTAAAAACACAACATAACAATATGTGTGGAAGTTACTAAAGGAGTAACTGAAGAGAAATTTACATCACTAAACACCCATATTAGAAAAGCACAAAGGTCTCAAACCAAAGAAGAACAAATGAAAACTAATGTAAGCAGAAGAAGGAAATTAGTAAAGATTAGAGTGGAAATCAATGAAATTAAAATGATCCACGAAATGAAATGAGAACAGTGTAGTAATCTGTCACTACAGACTCTACAGATATTAAAGGGATAATAAAGTAATATTACAAACAACTTAATGCCAGTAAATTTGAAAACAAAGACCAGGGGTTAGCAAACTTTCTGCAAAAGGCCAAGTAATGAATATTTTAGGCTCTGTAGGCCATGCCATCTCTTCTGCAACTATTCGATTCTGCTAGCATAGCACAAAGTCACAGACAATACATAAACAAATGGGGGTATCTATGTTCCAACATAACTTTATCTACCAAAAATAGGAAGCAAATCAGATTTAATTCATGGCAGTATGATCTTAACTTGGATGAAGTGGACAAATTTCTTGAAGGACAGAAAGTACTAAAGCTCACTCAAGAAAAACAACCTGAATAGTCCTGTATCTATAAAAGAGATTGAATTTGTGGTTAAAATCTTCCCATGAAGAAAACTCCAGGGCTTCCCTGGTGGCTCAGTGGTGAAGAGTCTGCCCGCCAATGGAGATGAGGGGATAGGGAATTCCCTGGAAGTCCAGTGGTTAGGACTTCAGTCATGGGTTCATCCCTGTTGGGGAACTAAGATCCCTCAAGTCACAAACTGTGGCCAAGAATAAAACAAAGAATGGATAAATAAAATGTGGTGTATATCTACAATAGAATATTATTCAGCCTTAAAAGTAAGGAAATTATGAAACATGCTATTAATATAACATGGATGAACCCTGAAGACATTAGACTCAGCGAAATAGCCATTGACAAAAGGACAAAAACTGTATGATTCCATTCATATGAAGTACATAGAACAGTCAGATTCATAAAGACAGAATGTAGAATGGTGGTCTCCGGGAGTTGGGGGAGAAGAGAATGGAAAGTTATTGAGGGTACAGAGTTTCAGTTTTGCAAGATGAAAGATGTTCTGTGATAGATAATGGTAGAGACTGCACAAACCAAAGATTGACGGTTCTAAAAGAAAAATTTTGTGACCTTGGGTAGATAAAAAGATTTTTTAGATATCACCCAAAAGCATAATCCATGAAAGGAAAACTGATAAATTATACTTCATCAAAATTAAGAATTCTTCTTTGAAATACACTGTTAAGAGAACAACAGAAAAAACTACAGAGTAGCAGAAAATATTTACAGATCATATATCTGAAAAGGTTATTTGTATCCAGAATATACAAAGAACTCTCAAGCTCAACAATAAGAAAACAAACAATCCAATTTTTAAAAGGGCAAAAGATTTGAACAGAAACTTCACCAAAGATATGGATAGCAAGTAAGCACATGAAAAGATGCTTAACATCAATGATCATTAAGAAAATGCGAATTAAAACTGCAGTTTGGTTTTTTAAATTTTAGAATGGCTGAAGTTAACATGACTGACCATACCCAGTACTACTGGTAAGGATGCAGAACAACCAACAGGAATGTAAAACAGTACATGACAAAACAGTTAAGCAATTTCTAAAAAGTTAAACATCACATTCCTTTCCTAGCCATTTACCCAAGGCAAATGAAAGCATCAGTTCAGTTCAGTTCAGTCGCTCAGTCGTGTCCGACTCTTTGCGACCCCATGAATTGCAGCACGCCAGGCCTCCCTGTCCATCACCAACTCCCGGAGTTCACCCAAACTCATGTCCATCGAGCATATGTCCATACAAAGACTTGTACACAAATGTTCATAACAACTTTATTTGCTATAGCCAAGAACTGTAAACAACCAAATGTTCATCAATAGGTGAATTTGATGAAATAAACTGTAGTATATTAATATAATGGAATACTATCTAGCAATAAAATGACTCTGATCAATATAATAACATTAATTAATTTACAATAATTATGTTGAGTAAAAGAAGCCAAGCCAAAAAAAAAAAGAATACATAGTGTATTATTCCACTCATACAAGATTCTAAAAAAGGCGAACTAATCTATAGCAACAGAAAGCTGACTTCCCGCTATACCCAGAGGTTGCCTACGGGCAAGGGTGACAGGGAGAGGAGGAAGGAAGGATTTCCAAGGGGCAATAAGGTGACTTTTCAGGGTGATAAATATGTTCAGTATCCGACTGAGGGGACTGTTTCATGGCTGTATATTTTAAACATGTGTAGTTCACAATATGTCAATTACCTAGATACATTATTTCTTAAAAAACTAAGAGGTTGAAGTGATTTTTTTTTAATAGTCCATTTTTCTTTGTATTCTAAAGCCTAAGAACCAGGTTAAACTACCAAAGCCTTCATGCTGAATCATATGTTTATCTTCTTCAAAAAATACTACTAGCTTTCATCAAAAGTGACTATAAGAAGTAGGCTCTCATACCAACTCCCATATTTTTTCAGTTTAGGAACTGCTATGATTTCTCCTTTTCAATAATGAAAACTATATAGCTGATTGTATCTCTATGTTCTGGCAGATTAAATATTACAGTGACTATTATGTTTGCTATATCCATATTCTAGTTTCCTAGGTTCTAATTTTCCATCTCAGCTTCTGTTTTACCATTATTTCACATTTATGTTTTTGCTTATCAGACAACTCTGATGTATTGTTTATAGAGTTACTCTATTTTTTGAGATACAATTCACACACCATAAAATTCAGCCTTTTACACTGGTGCAGTGGTTAAGACTCTACACTTCCGCCACAGGGGGCGTGGGCCCAATTCCTGGTTAGGGAATCCCAGATTCTGTGCTATGCGGCCAAAAAAAAAGTGCACTTCCCAGTAGTTTCCAGTATATTCACATGACTGTGCAACTATCACCATTCTAATCCCCAAATACTTTCCTAAAAGTAGTACCCTGTACCCACTAGCAATCATTCCCTATTTCCTCTTTCCCCAGCCCTTGACAATCACAACTACTAATCTATTTTTTATGGCTTTGCCTTTTCTGGAATCATATAACACACAGACTTTCGTGCCTAGATTCTTTTACATTATAGGATGTTTTCAAGTTATCAATATTGTAGCAAATATCAGTATTTATTCCTTTATATTACTGCATTGTATAAACATTCCACATTTTATTTATCTATTCATCAGCTAATGGATATTTGGATTGCTTCCACTGGCTGGCTACTATGAACATTCATGTGTATTTTTGGTGTGCACATACACTTTTAACTCACTTGGATGCACACCTAAGAGCTGATGTGCTGGTCATAGAGTAACTCTACATTTAACCTTTGAGGAACTGCCTATTTTCCAACAGTTTCCACCAGCAATATATAAAGGTTCCAATTCCTCCACGTTTTCATCAATGTTCATTATTGTCCAGGTTTTTGATTACTGACATCCTAATCACCACGAAACAGTATCTCTTGGTGGTCTTGATTTTCATTTCCCTAATGAATAATGATGTTGAGTATTTTTTCATGATGTGTTTACTATACTCACTTACACAGTATGTTATTGAATTATCTAACCCTAACTCCTTTTAGAAGGGAGCTGGTAATAAATCATCAATAAATATTCTTTTCTAATCTTTCTTAAAATTATACTGCACTGAGGAAATAGAATGGGTTCTAAGCTGTAAAAGCATTTTCATGGTTTTAAAACTAAACTTCTAAAAATAAAAACTACTACAATATTAAATCAGTTTTTTTCATTTAATAAATAGAAGTTATTAAAAAGGCAGCATACTATTAAGAATATTTCAGTATGTCCCTGGTGGTCCAGTGGATAAGAAATCTGCCTGCCAACGCAGGGACATGGGTTCCAACCCTGGCCC
This sequence comes from Neotragus pygmaeus, assembly GCA_006410875.1. NCBI lineage: Eukaryota > Metazoa > Chordata > Mammalia > Artiodactyla > Bovidae > Neotragus > Neotragus pygmaeus. The sequence goes on along the minus strand of SJYV01010425.1, from coordinate 254,044 downwards.
AGAAAGATTCCACATGCTACGAAGCAACTAAACCCGTACGCCACAGAGTCGGTGCTCTAGAGCCTGTGAGCCGCAACTGCTGAGCCAAAACTACTGAAGCCTGCAAGCTCTAGGGTCCATGTGTCACAACTACTGAACCTGTGCGCCTACAGCCTGTATTCCACAACAGGAGAGGCCAACACAATGAGAAGCCCCGTGCACCACAGTGAAGAGTAGCCCCTGCTCGATACAACTAGACAAAGACCCAGCACAGTCAAAAAAAATCTTTTTAATTAAATGAACTATAGAAAAGACTATCCCGAAGGAGAAAACTTCACTATAAACAGTCTGAAGTGAAATAAGAGAATTCAAAAGCAGAGACATTACTTTGCCAACAAAGGTCTATCTAGTCAAGGCTATGATTTTTCCAGTGGTCATGTATGGATGTGAGTTGGACTGTAAAGAAAGCTGAGCGCCAAAGACTTGATGCCTTCGAACTGTGGTGTTGGAGAAGACTCTTGAGAGTCCCTTCGACTGCAAGGAGACCCAACCAGTCCATTCTAAAGGAGATCAGTCCTGGGTGTTCTTTGGAAGGAATGATGCTAAAACTGAAACTCCAGTACTTTGGCCACCTCACGCAAAGAGTTGACTCATTGGAAAAGACTCTGATGCTGGGAGGGATTGGGGGTAGGAGGAGAAGGGGATGACAGAGGATGAGATGGCTGGATGGCATCACCAACTCGAAGGACATGAGTTTGAGTGAACTCTGGGAGCTGGTGATGGACACAGAGGCCTGGCAACGTGCTGCAGTTCATGGGGTCACAAAGAGTCGGACACAACTGAATGACTGAACTGAAATGAACTGAACTGAATCATTCATATCTTTTAAAATATTATGCATCCCATAATAGAGTATTACTACTTTAAAAATATGCACGGTTCATATCTATCACAAAAAAGGAGCTTACCATCTTCAATGGCATTTTTGATGGCACGAAGTCCATCCCTTACAGCATCCTTGATTTGTGTGAGAGTATGCTTATTTGGTCCCTTAACCAACAAGGTGACAGAGCGAGGGTTAATGCAGTCCTCAATAAAAGTGTACTTTTCCTCACCCTAAAGGGTAATACAAGGAGATATAACTTTAATACGTAAAGCCATTATGAAATCAAGACCTAGCTGATACTATCAGAATCCAAACTTTATATGAATTTTTCTTATCAAGTATAACTAAGCGTGGACTTCCCTGATGGCTCAGCAGTAAAGAATCTGCCTGCAATGCAAGAGTCGCAGGAAGCACGGGTCCAATCCCTGGGTTGGGAAGATTCCCCTGGAGGAAGGCACGGCAACCCACTCCAGTATTCCTGGAAAATCCCATGGACATTGGAGCCTGGCAGGCTGAGGTCCACAGGGTCACAAAGAGTTGGACACAACTGAAGCAACTGAGCACATCACATAGCATTAACCAAATTAGTGTTAAAGCAGTTAAGTTATATTTGAACTATTAACAAACATTTAGAAAGATAAAGTGTAAAATCTATCCTGTGGATTCTCATAACATAAAAGTTTAGTTTTTTTTTTTTAAGTTTGCTATTCACATTATAACCACTGCCCACAGAAATACTCACTAATGTATACTCATATACAAGACCAGCATGTCCCAAGCAATCTACACTGAGGTCTTCAACAGAATTCACAGCCACTCCACCACAAGCAAGAGAGAGTCTGAAATTACATATATGACACTATAGCTTTGGTTATGAAAAATATACAGACTAATTTGTTAAAGGTGAAAAAGATAATCTAACACAGAAGACTGCATTGTCATTATATTGTATTATTTTGAAATCTGTTTTAAGAAAATGAAAACCTTCTGAGTATCTCATGAAAAAAAGTTGAGATGTATTAATCTTGATTTTTAACACTTCCATTATTTACTGAAACTATGAACAAAATGAAATGTGTATGCTACTATTTGATGATTGGATGGCATCACCAACTCAATGGACCTTAGTTTGGGTAAACTCCAGGAGTTGGTGATGGACAGGGAGGCCTGGCGTGCTGCAGTCCATGGGGTCAAAAAAAGTCAGACACAACTGAGCGACTGAACTGAACTGAATGTTACTTTTTGCTCAACAACACTGACATAAAAGCTAAAAGGAATACACACAGGATAATTTCAATTTAATCTATAAAAAAAACTTAAGATACATAATTATCAGCAAGCTTACCTTTCCATGTTTCTTCTTTTTGCTCTACGAAGAGCTAAAATGCCATGTTTTGCAAGAGCATCCAAGGAAAATGGATCAATTCCCTATAATCAAATTAGCATAAAAGTTATAAGCACGTTTTAAGCCAATAGTTCTCAAACTTTTTGGTCTCAACACTGCTTCACAATCTTAAAAATTACTATGAACCCAGTAGAGCTTTCGTTTATGTGATCTGTAGCTATAAGACTTATCATATTATAAGTTAAAATTATAATATGGAGAAAAAAAGAGAGTGGAGTAGAAGGACGTGCACTTATCTTCTCCTGCAAGAACTCCAAAATTACAACTCGCTGCAACAACCATCATCAGTAGAATGTGGGATCCCACACCAAAAGAAGATACCCCACGCCCAAGGGCAAAGGCAAAGCCCCAGCAAGATGGTAGGAGGGGCAAAATCACATTTAGAATCAAACCCCATACCCACCAGAGATGCTCTCAGAGCTCAAATAAAACCTCTGTGCACACCAGGAGACCCCACAGAGACTGAGCCTGCCTTTGAGTGTTTGAGTGTCTCCTGCAGGGGTACAGGTCAGCAGTGGTCTGCCGCAGGAGCAGGGGCTCTGGGTGCAGCAGACCTGGGTATGGCATAAGCACACTTGGAAGAGATCGCCATTAACCCCATCACAGAGCCACCAGAACTTACACAGGACTAGGGATAAAGACTCTAGGAGGGCACAAACAAAACCTTGCGTGCACCAGGACCCAGGAGAAAGGAGCAGTGACCCCACAAGAGACTGACACAGACTTGCCCCTGAGTGTCCAGGGGTCACCAGCAGAGGGAGGGGTCGGCGGTGGTCTACACCGCAGCAGAGTGCAGCAGAGCCTCCACCAGATCTTTTGAAGGAGATTTACCTTCATTACCATTATTGTCTAACTCAATGAAACCAAGCCATGCCTGCGGGGCAACTCAAGACGGGTGGGTATTGGTGGAGAAGTCTGACAGAACGTGGTCCACTGGAAAAGGGAATGGCAAGCCACTTCAATATTCTTGCCTTGAGAACCCCATGAACAGTATGNAAGTCTCTTGAGAGTCCCTTGGACTGCAAGGAGATCCAACCAGTCAATCCAAAAGGAGATCAGTCCTGAATATTCATTGGAAATACTGATGCTAAAGCTGAAACTCCAATATTTTGGCCACCTGATGAGAAGAACTGACTCATTGGAAAAGACTCTGATGCTGGGAAAGATTGAAGGTGGGAGGGGAAGGGGAAGACAGGATGAGATGGTTGTTTTTGGACATGAGTTTGAGTAAGCTTCAGGAGTTGGTGATGGACACAGAAGCCTATGTTGCTGCAATCCATGGGGTTGCAAACAGTCGGACATGACTGAGCAACTGAACTTCACTGACTAAAGTTAAAATGGACATTCTTGCAATATTTATTAATCCCTTTAAAATAAAATCATTCAGTTCAGGTCAGTCACTAGAAGCCTCTCAAGAGTCTTCTCTAGCACCACAGTTCAAAGGCATCAATTTTCGGAGCTCAGCCTTCTTCATGGTCCAACTCTCACACCCATACATGACTATTGGAAAAACCCTAGCTTTGACTACATGGACCTTTGTTAGCAAAGTGATGTCTCTACTTTTCAAGATGCTTTTTAGGTTGGTCAGAGCTTTTCTTCCAAGGAGCAAGCATCTTTTAATTTCATGGCTACAGTCACCATCCACAGTGATTTTGGANCTACATGGACCTTTGTTAGCAAAGTGATGTCTCTACTTTTCAAGATGCTTTTTAGGTTGGTCAGAGCTTTTCTTCCAAGGAGCAAGCATCTTTTAATTTCATGGCTACAGTCACCATCCACAGTGATTTTGGAGTCCAAGAAAATAAAATCTGTCACTGCTTCCATTGTTTCCCCATCTATTTGCCATGAAGTGATGGAACTGGATGTCATGATCTAAGTTTTTTGAATGTTGAGTTTTAAGCCAGCTTTTTTTTTCCTCTTTCACCCTTGTCAAGAGGGTCTTTAGGTCCTCTTCACTTTCTGCCATTAAAGAGATATCATCTGCATATCTGAGGTTGTTGATATTTCTCCTGGAAATCTTGATTCCAGCTGGTGAGTCATCCAGCCTGGCATTTTGCATGATGTATTCTGCATATAAGTTAAATAAACAGGGTGGTATTACACAGCCATGTCGTACTCCCCAAATTTGAACCAGTCTGTTGTTCCATGTAAGGTTCTAACTGTCACTTCTTGAATCACATACAGGTTTCTAAGGAGACAGGTAAGGTAATCTGGTGTTCCCATCTCTTTAATAATTTTCATGGTTATACAACATCAAAAATATCACATTTGCTAATGTCATCACTAATATTATCAGAAAAGTCTTTCAAGTATTGGAAAACTGACAAGCTCAAAGTGACAGATACAAGTTTTCCAAAATTCTAACTTTTGTTTGAAAGCTCAAATGTTATTATTGCCAATACATACTGTCTATTGTTTCCTTGAAGTAGCAAGACTGTTTCAGTAATTTTTGAGAAAAACCTACCAAATACCCATGTCTAAACAACCATCCTGTCAGTCATTCTTTCAAGTAAAAATGGCATTCCATGAAAAAAGTGGCTATGTTAGCTTGCAACTCAATTACACAAGAGCCTCAAGACCCTTATTTTGATATGTAGCAGAAGTATTTTGTCCATCTTTCAAATTTTGTGACACAGAATTATAAAAGGATACATCCACTTCTGGGCATATTTCCAGAAAACACTAATTCAAAACAATACATGTACCCAATGTTCACAGCAGCACTATTTACAATAGCCAAGACATGTTGGCAATCCAAATGCCTATCAACAGAAGAATGGATAAAATTGCATATATATATGCAATGAAATATTACTGAGCCATAAAAAAGAATGAAATACTGCCATCTGGAGCAATATGAATGGACCAAAAGAATATTACATTCAGTGAAATAAGTTAGAGAAAGACAAACACTATATGATATCACTTATATGTGGAACCTAAAAAGTAATACAAATGAATGCATGTGCAAAACAGAAACAGATTCACAGATGTAGAAAACAAACCTGTAGTTACCAAAGGGAAAAGGGAAAGCAAGGAGAAACAAATCAGGGTACGGGATGGACATATACAAGCTACTATACATAAAACAGATGAGGGCTTCCCCAGTGGGTCAGCAGTAAAGAACCTGCCTGCCAATGCAGGAGACATGAGTTCAATCTCTGATCCAGGAAGATCCCATATGCCATGGGCTAACTCCCAGATGCCACAGAGCATCTAAGCCTGTGCACCACAACTACTGAGCCTGTGCTCTAGAGCCCACGCTCCACAACAAGAGAAGCTACCAGTGAGAAACCTGTGCACTGCAACTAAAAAAAAAAGCCGAACGAAGACCCAGCACAGCCAAAAATAAAAATAATTCTTTTACATTTTTTAAAAATAGATAAGCCTATCTTTTATATCTTTTATCTTTTATATATATCAACAAGGATATATTGTATAGCACAGAGATGTACCTATTATCTTATAATAAATCATTTTTTTGCTAAGTCACTTCAGTCGTGTCCGACTCTGTGCGACCCTAGAGATGGCAGGCTCCCCCATCCCTGGGATTCTCCAGGCAAGAACACTGGAGTGGGTTGCCATTTCCTTCTCCAATGCAGGAAAGTGAAAAGTGAAAGTGAAGTCGCCCAGTTGTGTCCGACTCCTAGCGACCCCATGGACTGCAGCCTACCAGGCTCCTCCGTCCATGGGATTTTCCAGGCAAGAGTACTGGAGTGGGGTGCCATCGCCTTCTCCGGAATAATAAACTATAATGGAGTATAAGCCACAAAAATCAGGCGGGTACTTTACCACCTGAGCTATCAGGGAAGCCCATTATGCCGTACACCTGAAATTAATACAATGTTGCAAACCAACTATACTTCAATTAAAAAATAAAAAGGTGCGATTTCAAGGATCAAAATTTGATAAAATTATTAAGTTTTCCCATTTCATCAAAACACTCTTGAATGAAACTGCCCTTTTTGTATGTGGGGTGATGTGGCAATAAAGAATGTGATGACTAGTGCAGTTTGGAGCTCCTGCTGTGGTTTGTTCTAAGGTGCCAGCGGTTTTACCTATCGCTGCTTTGCATCATCATTGCAGACATCAACACAATGTAAAAGGCATTGTTATTACTATTATGAAAATAGTTTTGACCTCACAGATATGCCCTAACATGGGGCCCACAAACCACACTTGGAAAAACACTGAGGAATATTTACAAACAGTTAAAAATCTAAACTTTTTTCTCACCTTTTGATTAATGACAACAAATCCTTTATTAGACTGAGCACAGACTTTGTCTTTCAAGTCTATTATTTTTTGTACTCTGTCTTCAATAAATTTTCTTTCCGCTTTTACCAGTTTCTCTTTCTCTTCTACAGTTTTATAAAAGAAACCAGAGCTCACCTCACTAGAAGATTAATAAAGACAAGTTAGTAAAAGTAAGGCAGGGAAAAACAGGAAGGTAGAAAGGGTTTACAGTAAACATTTGGTAGGGAAAAATAGGGGTTAAAAAACAATTATAGAAAAAAAACAATTTCAAAGGATACAAAGAGTAACTGGGACACTTACGTTTTTTCATATTCTAGTGATACATTACAGGTAAGGATAAATGCATCATCTACTCGTTTTTTCATATCTGGATGACGGGCACCATGATCCAGAACTAACCCTTTGATCAACCTAGTAAAAATATGCACTGTTTCTTATTTTGAATATACACTCTAAATTTAGTATAAAATTAAAATTATACTCTTAAAGTGGTAACAGAACTGCCATAGCAACTGTTACACACTATTGCCTTACACCAGCTTTAAACCCAACACATAATTAATACAATTAGGAAAGAACCTATCTTAATACAGTGTGACTGTGAAGTGACAATGAAAAGTCAATCCAGAATTATTCTTTAAATTATGTGCCTCAAACATGTGACACAGCTGATTAAGTAATGAAAGGGAGACACACAATGAGTTTCTAAGGAACATTTGTTCAAACTAATTATATGGAAAAACTAAAAACTGTTAACCTAAATGTCCAACAATAGGACATTGTTCAGCAGACAATGACTTGACTATGGGCTAGTCATGAAAACCATGTAATAACATGAAAAAAATATTTACAGGATAGCTATACTTATAAGCAGAGAATGACAAATTACCTATAAAGTATGATTATCACTGTTCTTAATAAGCTCCTTGGCATTGAAAAGGAAAAACGGAAGAAAACTAAGAGTAGGATTATGCTTAGGTGGTAGGAACAGAGATAATTGGTGGGGGGCGGGGGGAAGCGGGGGGCTTTTTTCCTGTTTTCCAAATGACCTTTCAAGAGCAAATATTTCTGTAACTTTCAAAAATTCATTTACACCCAACTAGGAAATGCATTTCTATTTATGAATCTTTTATAACCAATATTTGTTATTCATTAATGTAAAGAAGTGATTTTTTAAATAGTTGAACATAATTATAGGGAAGTTTACAAAATTTTCCTCTAACTGTATTACTCCAACCCTAACTGAATGTGAAGACATTTTATCTAGGAAGAAAGAAAGTACATGTTTAGTATTCTTCACTCTTCAGTCTCCACTCTTCCACTGCTTCTCAACCTCAGCAAATGACTTTGCTTGGGAAAATAAACACTCTGTCCCATCACGACCTCTACCAGCACTTGAACCTCAAGCTCCTATGAACAAAAATGAACTGCCCATGCTCCCTCCTCTCTAAGGTCGACTCCCCGACCTGTGGACTGAATTCCATTTCCCCTCTTGGCTCCTGCAACTGTCCCCTCTTCCCCCGCATCAACTGTTCTGCTTCCACGAGCATTCATCAGGGTACACACTTGCCATGGTAATTCTCATCTTTAAAACAAAAAATTATTCCCCTTCAACCCCATTCCCATGTTCCATTCGAGCTACTGTCCCACTTTTCTGCTCCCCATTAGAGCTAACTCCTCTGAGTTGTTGGTGTTTGCATCCTCACTTCTCTCCTAACCATTCTGTCTTGAGCCCACCTTCAATCTGACTCTCACACTCACCCCTTAAACATTCTCCAAATCTAATGGCCAATTAGTTCGCAACTTGCTCAAGCTGTCACCAGCAGGTTACTCTCACCTCCTGAAACCCTTCATCCTCTCAGCTCCTGGAACACTGCTCTTTCCTGGTTTCCTCCTTTCTCACTGACCACCCTTTTTCAGTCTCCTTGTTTAGTCCTCCTCATCTCAGTTTCTAACACTGCAGTTTTCAGGGCTCAACCTTTAAACTTCCTCTTTTCTCTACCTTTATCACTTTCCAGATGATCTAATTAACTCTCAGAGCTTTCAGTCATCCATACACCAGTGACTCCCAAATACATATTTCCAGTCCAGACCTCTATCCTGAATTCCTGACACCTCCCTCCAAATCTCTACTCAGTATCTCCACATGGACATCTAATAGGCATCTAACATATAACAGTCCCCAAACCAAGCTCTTGATTTATTGCCTCACACCTGCTCCTTCCCAAGAAATGGCATCTCTGCTTTTCCAGTTGCTCATTAAAAACCCAAGAGACATCCTTGAATCCTCTGCTTCTGTTACATTCTGTGTGGAACCATCAACAAATCCTGGGGCTCCTTCTAAGTGTACCCTGATGCAAACCTTTTTCATCTCTCACCTGTATTACAACAGATTCCTAACAGATCTCCTGCCTCTGCCTTTGCACTACACTCCCTGCTCCACAGTGTCCTTGCCACAGAACCACCACTGAAATTCTTCTGAAATATAAACCAAGAACTTCTTGCCCTCAGCAATAGTAATTTGGACCAACTTTACTACCAAAAACAACTAAAAATGCTGGATTAAAAACAACAACAACCCTTAAAAACACTGGAGAGCCACAAAACATACAGAGCCACAAAAGTTTTCTTTCCAAAACAGAAAACAAAATAGAAACTCCAGAGGGTAACTAGAAAACTGCAGGTACTCACCCTAAAGTCATCTCACAATTCAAGCATATCTGAACTTTGATCTTATAATGAGAGGGAGAAAGAATTAAAAGCTCAAGGATTATCCAAAGTAGAGAGTATTGTAGAAGATTCTTTTCACATTAAGTGAACTTAAAAGGCTACATATTCAGGGTATAAACCAACAGCCCTCATGTGAACTTGTAGTTAGAATTCGCAACAACTGGATATTCAATAAAAACTTCAAGCAGTGGCTTTAGTGTAAAGTAGTCTCTGGGCTTCTTGCAGCAGCAAACTCAAATCCTCTTTGTACATAGGCAGCTTCAGCCTAGGTCTCAAATTATTTCTACAAATACTTTTTTCAACACAATCAATGGCACACATTGGAAACAAAGCACAATGAGTGAGGTCCAACAAAATTCAGTAAACAACAGGAATAGAAAAGACAAAACTTTAAACACTGTAATATTAAATGTGAACTCTATGTTTAAAGAAGTGAAAAGTAAGTTTGAAAAGATCTGCAGGGAACAGGAAACCATACAAAATGAAAAGGCAGATTAAAGGATAAACCAAACAGAACTTCTATAAATACGTAAAGACACCCACACATATATTGAAAATAAAGTATTTACAGATAAAATACAACATCTGAATTGGCTTCAAAATAATCCAAATTTGGGACAAAAGAAAGGAAGAGAAGTATAGAAAGAAAGAGAAGGGTGCAGATAAGGTAAAAATAAGAGAAACCATATACTGAAAATTGATAAAAGATGAGTGACAGATATGCGGGAGTTCATTCACTATTCTATTCTACTTTTGTATGTGTTTAAACTATTTCATAATAGAATGTTTACAATGAGTTAAGTCCAAAATCAACAAGGCGCTATTCCCTCTGAGTACATACTACATACCTACATAGACAATGTTGACCGTCTTACCTCTCTGACCTCATCTTCTCCTTTTTTTTCTCTTCCTATGACACAGGCACACTAGAACACCTCAAAACACACCTACCTTGGGACATTTTCCACTGTTATCTCCTCTGCTTAGAGCACTCTTTTTCCAGATGTTCACACAGCTATCACCCTAATTTCTTCAAAGACCTCTTTAGCTATTTAGTTTACTTTCTCATCACAATGTTCTTCCTTGACTATCCTAAAATCACACACATGCTCACACACACAACTGCTCTAGCCTCTTTACGGCACTTATTAGCATAATGTGCTCACTATCTCTTTCAGTTGGAAATGTAAGATTCTTAAAGAAACTGTTTTGTTTACTCTTCATTCCTAGCACCTAAAACAAGTGAATGGTTGCTGGTTACGTATCCAATTAATATATGCTAAACAAATAGAAAGATGTTGAATAAAAGTAACTAATGAAATTAATGACAGAATATCTGCAGATAATCAAGTATTCTAGACTCTATGCACTGTCAAAGTTTGTCACCTACTTTGTATCTGCTTCCGATTTATGCTTCATCTCCATGATTTCTACCATGAAGAGATCAATAGGATAATTTGGTCTCCTAACTGCCAAAACAGAATCCACAACAGCCTGAAAGAGAAATGAATTAGAACAGTAAACTATTTGGTCTACTGAAAGAAACCACTGGCCTAGTAATTGATCACTAGACTAAGCAGATAAAGTGCTTCAGGCTCCAAAACACAGGGCAAGACAAAAAAATACCACTTTCTCAGGGACACTAATGATAACCAATGCCAATGGATATTTTAGAGCCTACATGAACTTCAGAGATTATCAGGTCCAAACCCTTCATTTAACAAAGACTTTAAGAATTATGGTCTTAAAACAAAGTCTAACAGGTAGTAGTGGAGTCAGGACTAGAAATCAGAGGTGTCTTTAACTGCCAAGCCTACTATATCAACACTACTCAGACTTTTACACCAAAGGACACCTTAATGGCAAAGAAGGAAATGTAATCCAAGGAAAGAGGTCAAATTAGATATTCAGATGACACCACCCTATGGCAGAAAGTGAAGAGGAGCTAAAAAGCCTCTTGATGAAAGTGAAAGAGGAGAGTGAAAAAGTTGGCTTAAAGCTCAACATTCAGAAAACGAATATCATGGCATCTGGTCCCATCACTTCATGGGAAATAGATGGGGAAACAGTGTCAGACTTTATTTTTGGGGGCTCCAAAATCACTGCAGATGGTGACTGCAGCCATGAAATTAGAAGACGCTTAGTCCTTGGAAGAAAAGTTATGATCAACCTAGATAGTATATTCAAAAGCAGAGACATTACTTTGCCGACTAAG
>SJYV01010425.1:222899-240496 GCA_006410875.1 Neotragus pygmaeus | reverse complement strand
CAACCTAGATAGTATATTCAAAAGCAGAGACATTACTTTGCCGACTAAGGTCCGTCTAGTCAAGGCTATGGTTTTTCCTGTGGTCATGTATGGATGTGAGAGTTGGACTGTGAAGAAGGCTGAGTGCCAAAGAATTGATGCTTTTGAAGTGTGGTGTTGGAGAAGACTCTTGAGAGTCCCTTGGACTGCAAGGAGATCCAACCAGTCCATTCTGAAGCAGATCAGCCCTGGGATTTCTTTGGAAGGAACAATGCTAAAGCTGAAACTCCAGTACTTTGGCCACCTCATGCGAAGAGTTGACTCATTGGAAAAGACTTTGATGCTGGGAGCGATTGGGGGCAGGAGAAGAAGGGGACGACCGAGGATGAGATGGCTGGATGGCATCACGGACTCGATGGACGTGAGTCTAAGTGAACTCCGAGAGATGGTGATGAACAGGGAGGTCTGGCGTGCTGCGATTCATGGGGTCGCAAAGAGTCGGACACGACTAAGCGACTGAACTGAACTGAACACCATGAAATTTTTAAGTCTTCTGTTTTACCATGAAACTTTTCCATGTCATGCCACAATATATACATTTGTTTTTGTTTTTAATTTTTACTGGACTATAGTTGACTTACAACATTGTTCTGCACATTTGTTTTAATGTGAAAATAATGCTTTTCCTAAAAATTGTAAAGTAAAATTGACACCCTAGAAAGATATGTCTCATTTATTCTGCCAAATATCCCCAGGGGTATGAAATTTGAGAAGCATAACACGACACAGCCTATAGCTTAACTAAGAAAGTAATATGAAAATAACTGACTACAGAAATTAAGTGCTGTAGTATAACCATCCTAAAATATAAATAAAGGGGGAAAAAATCTGTATCTTTGAAAAATTTACTGAGGGAATATGATTCAGGGGTTTGATGCCTAATGAGGAATAATGATAAACCATTGGAAAGTGAGAGTATACGGTGTTTCTATAGCTCCAAAAGAGAATGGGGGCCCTAATTAGATAGCTGCAAGATTCTGGGCCAAGTGATATATATAATCTAACAGCAGAAAATATAGCAGTCTTTACATAGGCTCTGCTTAGCAAGAAAATGCCTTAATTTCTTAGTTTGATTTCCCCAGTCAGTTTTCTTCTTGGTAAGCAAAAGGGAGGGAACACAGCCCTGCCCATCAAAAGAAAACTGGATTAAAAATTTACTGAGCACAGCCCCACCCATAAGAACAAGCCCCACTTTCCCCCTCAGTAGGTCTCTTCCACTAGGAAGCTTCCATAAGCCTCTTACCCTTCTCCATCAGAGGGCAGACAGAATGAAAACCACAATCACAGAAAACTAACCAAACTGATCACATGGATCACAGCCTTGTCTAACTCAATGAAACTATAAGCCATACCATGTAGGGCCAACCAAGACGGATGGGTCATGGTGGAGAGTTCTGACAAAATGTGGTCCACTGGAGAAGGGAATGGCAAATCACTTCAGTATTCTTGCCTTGAGAACTGCATGAAGAGTATGAAAAGGCAAAAAGGTATGACTCTGAAAGATGAACTCCCCAGGTAGACAGGTGTCCAATATGCTACTGGAGATTAGTGGAGAAATAACTCCAGAAAGAATGAAGAGACAGAGCCAAAGTAAAAACAATACCCAGTTGTGGATGTGACTGGCGATGGAAGTAAAGTCCGATGCTGTAAAGAACGATATTGTATAGGAACCTGGAATGTTAGGTCCATGAATCAAAGCAAATTGGAACTGGTCAAACAGGAGATGTCAACATTTTACGAATCAGTGAACTAAAATGAACTGGAATGGGTGAATTTAACTCAGATGATCATTATATCTACTACTGTGGGCAAGAATCCCTTAGAAGAAAGGGAATAGCCCTCATAGTCAATGAAAGAGTCCAAAATGCAGTACTTGGATGCAATCTCAAAAACAACAGGATGATCCTATTCGCTTCCAGGCAAACCATTCAATATCACAGTAATCCAAGTCTATGCCCTAACCAGTAATGCTGAAGAAGCTGAAGTTGAATGGTTCTATGAAGACCTACAAGACCTTCTAGAACTAACACCCAAAAAAGATGTCCTTTTCATTACAGGGGACTGGAATGCAAAAGTAGGAAATCAAGAGCTACCTGGAGTAACAGGCAAATTTGCCCTTGGAGTACAAAATGAAACAGGGCAAAGGCTGACAGGGTTTTGCCAAGAGAATGCACTGGTCATAGCAAACACCCTCTTCCAACAACACAAGAGAAGACTCTACACATGGACATCACCAGATGGTCAATTCTGAAATCAGACTGATTATATTCTTTGCAGCCAAAGATGTAGACACTCTATAAAGTCAGCAAAAACAAGACTGGGAGCTGACTGTGGCTCAGGTGAACTCCTTATTGCCACATTCAGACTTAAATTGAAGAAAGTAGGGAAAACCACTGGAACATTCAGGTATGGCCTAAATCAAATCCCTTATGATTATACACTGGAAGGGAGAAATAGATTCAAGAGATTAGATCTGATAGACAAAGTGCCTGAGGAACCATGGATGGAGGTTCATAACACTATATAGGAGGCAGTGAACAAGACCATTCCCAAGAAGAACAAATGCAAAAAGGCAAAGGGTTGTCTGAGGAGGCCTTACAAATTGCTGAGAAAAGAAGAGAAGCAAAAGGCAAAGGAGAAAAGGAAAGATATATCCATTTGAATGCAGAGTTCNATCAACCTAGACAGCATATTAAAAAGCAGAGACATTACTTTGCCAACAAAGGTCTGTCTAGTTAAAGCTATGGTTTTTCCAGTAGTTACGTATGGATGTTAGAGTTGGACTATAAAGGAAAGCTGAGCACCGAAGAATTGATGCTTTTGAACTGTGGTGCTGGAGAAGATTCTTGAGATCCCCTTGGACTGCAAGGAGATCCAACCAGTCCATCCTAAAAGAAATCAGTCCTGAATATGCATTGGAAGGACTGACGCTAAAGCTGAAACTTCAATACTTTGGCCACCTGATGCAAAGACCTGACTCATCGGAAAAGACCCTGATGCTGGGAAAGATTGAAAGTGGGAGGAGAAGGGACGACAGGATGAGATGGTTGGATGGCATCACTCACTCGATGGACTTAAGTTTGAGTAAGCTTCAGGAGCTGGTGATGGACAGAGAAGCCTATTGTGCTGCAGTGCATGGGGTTGCAAAGAGTCGGACACGACTGAGCGACTGACTGACTGAAGAACTGAGTAGAAAGAATTCAGGTGTTTCAGTCCATTTGGTATTTGTATTTCTCAAAGTAAATTAGTAAGATACAATTCTGATTTATATGTCAATGTCTTATGATCTCTTCATTCCTGATACACTAACACACTCAAGTTTCAAAAACGGTAAAGCGGAGGAACAATGATAACGTCATCAAACTATAGGTGTCTGATAAAAAAAATCTTCCCAGAATCCCCAACTTTGTCCCGATATTATATTTATATATTCTACCTTTATAAGTAAACAAGTATACATTTCCCAGATTTGAATATTAATCTATCAACTTCCTCATGTTCATTAAAGTGGTAATCTCAATTACAAGGTACATGGTCAAAACTATGTCCCCAACCTCGCATAATAAATATGGACCTCTAGCTTTAGGAAACCAGTATATAACTCCAATGGTGTCCAGAAGGGGTGATCCACAGGCAGCCAAGCCCAGCTTTTTTAACAGAAGGTTTAATACGACACTTTTGAAAAATTACACATACTATTCTGACCAATCAAATCTATTCTATAAATAAGCCTATAAATGTCTGTCTTCTATATTTTATTGTATGTTCAAAAGAACCACATGTCATACTTTATTGGGGGCTTCCCAGGTGGCACAGTGGTAAAGAATCTACCTACCAATGCAGGAGACATAAGAGATGCAGGTTCTATCCTCAGGTTGGGAAGATCCCCTGGAGGAGGAAATGGCAACCCACTCCAATATTCTTGCCTGGAAAACTCCATGGGCAGAGAAGCAAAGAGTCCATGGTGTCGCAAACAGTAGGACACAACTGAGCATGTGCACATACATGCACACGCACGCACATGCGCACACACACACAGACACACACAAGCACACACGAATAGTTGATTATCTTATAAGAAAAAGAAAAATGTCACCATGTGTTAGTTTGCACTCATTCTGCAAAAGTTTAACTACATACCTCTGTTAACACATCAGCCAGTTGAGGATGAACCTTAGTTTGTAGAGATGTTCTAGCCACATCTAAAAGGATTTCTCTTTTCATCTCTTTTTTAATTTTAACTTGTTCCAAAACTTCAAGTGCCTTTATTTTTGCAATTTCAAAGCCTTCAGCTATTATTCTAGGGTGCAGGCCCTAATACAACAACATAAAACTATAAAGTAAGTTATATAAAGTAAAAGTAACAATCCTTTCCTATTAATAGAATTGTCCAAAAAAAGTAATTACCCATATCAATGCCACTAAATATAAGTGTAGGTATGTAATTTATAAAAGTACTCTTTCAGTGCTTTACATTTAAAACAATCTCAAACTTACAGAAAAATTGTTTATATCATATGACAGTACAANTAATAGAATTGTCCAAAAAAAGTAATTACCCATATCAATGCCACTAAATATAAGTGTAGGTATGTAATTTATAAAAGTACTCTTTCAGTGCTTCACATTTAAAACAATCTCAAACTTACAGAAAAATTGTTTATATCATATGACAGTACAAACAGCTACAAAAGTTATTCTTATTTTTGAAAACTATAACACATTGTTGTGTAGTACTCTTCCAAATGAGCACAAGACTCCCTGTAATGAAGAGGAAAAGAACCAGCACAGTTTGGAGAAAAATGACAGATAGGCAGCACCTTCACGAAATGTTCAAAGTTAACATCATAGAATGGAACAAACACATACTATGTGCCTCCTGATAAACTGCATTAAGAACTCAACAGCACTTCCATGGCATTCCTGCCGAAAGTTCATAACCTGAATCTGATCATGAGGAAATAGACAAATCCAAACTGAGGGACTTTCTTCAAAAAAAAAAAACAGCCTATGCTCTAAAAGTAGCTATGTCAGCAATGTCATGAAACACAACAGATGGCTTAGGAACTATTCCAGCTTAAAGAAGACTAAAGCAATATGACAGCTGAATATGATGCATAAGCCTAAATTTTCTTCTGCTATAAACGACAGTATTGGGATAAGTGATGAAATTTGAACAAAACCTGCAGATCAAGATAATAGTACTGAATCAGTGTGTTTATATTAATGTCCTCTTTTGATTATTATACTATGGTTATATATGAGAATTCCATGGTTTTGAGAAAGACACACTGAAATAATTAGATCACCATGTCTGGAACTTATTCTTATACCATTAGAAAAAATATGTATATTACTATATAAATATATGGTATATATGGTCCATATATATATATCATATATATATATATACATGAACAAGAGAGAAATGTTACCCTTTGGAGTATTCTTGCAAATTTTCTATAGGTCTGACATTATAACAAAAATTTTTTTGAAAACACTTTGCTTATTCTGGAAAGTAAGTACATAAACTTATTGAAGGCTGGAACTAGTTCTAATTTATTCCCATCCTCCATTCATTTACACCAGTCCTACAGTAACTTCAAAAGTTGACATTTACTGAGCATTTGTACCAGGCACTGTTCTAAGGACTTTACATGTATTATTTCAGTCCCCTCAACACTATGAAGTAGGTGCTGATATTATTCCTGTTTCACAGATGAGGAAATTTAGGCTTAAAGGCTTAGATCCCCAGCCTAGTAAGAGCCAGAGTCAGGATTTAAACCCACAATACCTGATGCCAGAGCCCGTGTTACTAACCATCTTCAAAACATTTCTTCAGCCTAGGACCTCACAACTTCTCACCTGGACTACTAGGAAAAACATCAGTCTTGACTCTTTTAAACTGTCTCCTCTAAATATCTGAAATGCCCATCTGACCATTAATTAACTCATTAATATGTTAATATGAATATTCTTCTTGGTTAATATTAAGTGCCTATTCACTACTGTCTGCATCACTTTAAACTCCACCAATGCCAAACTGCTTGCAGCTGTGAACACACGCCGGTTGCTTCTCTTTTCTGTACCTCTGCTCATGCTGTCCCTTCTGCCTGGAATGTCATTCTCCTCACCTGTCACTCTTTCATCAGGCTCTCTCCTTCTTATCCTAAAGATTCACCCCAGGCATATTTCCTGCAGAGAGTTCTTCCTGATTACCTTTAGATTAAGTCAATTTCCCAAAAACTGTCATTGATTTAAGATGGACATAAGACCAATGTTGGCCCAATCATATAAAGGAAGGACTTTTAGTCCATGACTGACTGAATTGTTTTCTCTTGTCCTCTCCTGCTGAGGATTAGTAAGGGAAGCAGGGCACCTGATCTCTTCTGAGTCTTTCATTCAGGATGGAAATAAGCCCATGATGAAACAGCATCATAAGTGCAAGAGCTGAGACAGAAAGGACCTGGGCAATTGATGACTTGGTAAATTTTTAATCAATGAACCCTAGAAGCCTGCTTTATTGCTCTATTTTTTGCTATGGGAGAAAATTTTTTATTGTTTAAGTGACTTTTAGTCAAGTTTCTACTTCTTACAGCCAAAAGCATCCTAAGATAAGTTGTATGCACTGAATTAATAGACAATTCCCAATACTAAATGAAACACAAAGAAGTGATCCTTTGAGCACTTTGACCAGATTGTGCTTTGCTAAAATGGTCCTTGAAAGAGCAGAAACTCAACTACTTAATTAGAAAAGACAGATAAATAATGCAAAAAAAACAATACAAATTGAACAAAGGCACGGAGGTAGAAATGTATGTAATTATTTCACAGGCCAGTGAACGAAAGCATCTGGCTACAGTAGACTGTTTACAAAGGGAACTAAAATTAGAAAGGTAGGTAAATTCACAATGTGGATAAGCTTCAATAATTTTCCTCTAGTTGTTTTTTTAAAAGGTCCATAATTTGGTTTCAGCCTTATCGGTAATATTTTCTTTCTTAGGCCATTAGTCATGGGTACATGGCTAATTTTTTAACTTTTATGTATCTCAAATACTTTATTTTTTAGGGTTAAGGTTAGATATATCATTTCAATAAAAAGGCATTATTTTGGCAAAAAGGCTCATGGTTATGAGCCTATAAAAATTAATGCAGTCTAAAATTAAACCATTTTACTAACAAAAAGTAAATAACTTTCCATTCAAAAATAAAATACCACATGAATGTCCATTCTATGAAATTCTAATACCTCAGAAATGTAAAGATCAGCTTGTTTTAGTAACTCTCCAATGATCAGAACATTTGAAGTAGTACCATCTCCTGTAATGTCATCCTGGGCTGTTGCTACTTTTGCTATCAAGGAAGCTGTTGGGTGTTGAATTTGCTGAAAAAAGTAAGCAGATTACAAAAGAGAGAGAATAAGAGAAAGAAAGAGTCCACCACAAGCGAGATAACATAAGGGTCAAAAGTAAAATTAAGAAGTTAAATAAGCTTCATTCTATTAGTTCACAAGTTCTGTATTATCATACATTATAAATGTCAAAACCAAGTTAAAAACTGAGAACTAATGAGGTTTGAACATTTTATAAAAGCATCTCTGCTTCAGAATGCAATGACATTTCCAAAATAAGATTAAATCCTTCAATCTTCAAGATGAATATATTTACTAAAATTGCAAGGAATTTTTTTCCCCATGATTACAAAGAACATACTGCAGTGCCTTTAAAAAATGTAACTAATTTGGAAGTATCCTTAAGCTATTATGTGTAATATTTGAAAACAGTCAATAGACTTTTTATTCTCCCTAAGGTTTAATCTAACAAACATATCTCATGACAGCAGTATTTAGCTGATGGCCTTGGTTTAAAGACATACAAATTGTACTATGTCCTCAGTTATGACTTATCAAGGTTTATTAAGTCAGCAACATTAGCTCACCATCTCATGGAGCAGCACATTGCCATCTTTGGTGAGTCTGACATCTCCTGCACCAGAAACAAGCCTGTTCAGAAAACAGTGGTTATTAACCTCATATGGCAAGAGCCAAACAGACACTTCCAATACTTGCCACTCCACTATCTTTAATATAAGTAACTGGGTGTGGAAAACTTCCGTTATATCATGGGGGATACCACAGTAATTACCACCATTTGCAACCCACATTATCACTTCCCAGATGGACTGCAATGGTGATTTCATTTCCAAAGGAGGATTTACAAGTCTAAGGATAGAAGCAGTCAATGAGTTATGAACAGTGG
This sequence comes from Neotragus pygmaeus, assembly GCA_006410875.1. Lineage (NCBI taxonomy): Eukaryota > Metazoa > Chordata > Mammalia > Artiodactyla > Bovidae > Neotragus > Neotragus pygmaeus. Next base: position 232,199 of record SJYV01010425.1, on the reverse strand, counting down.
TTTGGTACTTGGAAGAGTACTTGGAAGTCTACAAACCACATATTTGTGAATTTTCTGCAGGTTTCTTATTTTTGTGAAATGTTACATTCATTCACTGAACTATCTTTTCCTTCAACTTTCATGTTTATAAGATCAAATTCTGTCAACCCTACAGTCTAAAGGTCTCTTGAATCTACCCTCTCCTGTCATTTCCACTGTCATCATCATCTCTAATCTGGACTACTTAGCATTGTGATATTTCTGAATTGGAATCTACCCTCCACACTGCATTTATCTTTCTAAAAGACAGAGTGATTCAGTAAGTTCCCTGAAAAAAAAAAAATCCTTCCATGATTTCCATGTTCTCCATCACCTTCAAGGTAAAATCCAAGCTATTTTACAATGACATAGTTTACCTTTCCCAATTTGGGGAATGTCTATTTTTTTATACTTCTACCAAGTGAGATCTTGTGGGAAAATCGTGTGGTTCCCTTAATAAATCACATTTGTTTTCGTGTCTGTTGGATTTATACCGTTGGGATTTCTTGGTCCTGAAGTTATTCTACCTAGAAGGCCTTTACTCCCTTCTCTAACTGGTGAACTCTAATCCTCTTTCAAGATTGAGGAAAATTTTTATTATTTGAGAAGCTTTCCTTTCTCCCTTCTGTCATCAGTTATAATCCCTTTCCTCAGGACAATATATGCTATATATACATATATATATATATAACCATTAACACATTCATCGCTACCAAAACTCCTTAAGAACAGAAACTGTAGCTTGGTCATCTCTGTATTCCCAGCATCCCAACTAGACATAATCAGTGCCCTCTTTTACTATTACTCTGCTCATTCTTTTGAGACTCTCTCTCTCCTCTTACATTTCATCATTGCCCTCACTAGTTTCTTTCCCTCACTCTTTTTTTTCTTGGTCACACCACGCGGCATGAGGGATCTTTTAGTTCCCCCACCAGGGATCTAACCGCTCCCCCTGCAATAGAAGCCGGGAGTCTTAACCAGTAGACAGCAAGGGAAGTCTCTTTCCCATCCTCACTCTCTTCTAAAGCAAATAATGGTCCTAAATAAATACATGCTAAAGGATGAACAGATATAATGAACAGAGCGTTCAACTTACTTACCTAAGGACCTAAAATCTAAAGATCTTGGATATGAACCCAAGCCTGCCAGGCTCCAGAGCCCGAGCCCTCTCCACTACAGCACACTGCCAAACAAAACCCAAACTCTTTAAAGGCAAGAGAGCTAATGTTTCATTCCAGACACTTAATGAACTTTTAAATGCATATGAACCTAAACGGTAAGTTGGGGGTGGGGGCGGGGAGTGGTCGCCGCTTCACTCGTGAGCCCGTTCTTCGGGGAGCATTTCTCCTCCTCAACCAGGCAGGAGATGAACTCAGGGCAGGAATGAAAACGAGGGAAAGCAGGCCCACAAATGCGTACACGTCGCTCCAAACTCTGCGGAACCTCTGCCTCNAACTCCTTAAGAACAGAAACTGTAGCTTGGTCATCTCTGTATTCCCAGCATCCCAACTAGACATAATCAGTGCCCTCTCTTACTATTACTCTGCTCATTCTTTTGAGACTCTCTCTCTCCTCTTACATTTCATCATTGCCCTCACTAGTTTCTTTCCCTCGCTCTTTTTTTCTTGGTCACACCACGCGGCATGAGGGATCTTTTAGTTCCCCCACCAGGGATCTAACCGCTCCCCCTGCAATAGAAGCCGGGAGTCTTAACCAGTAGACAGCAAGGGAAGTCTCTTTCCCATCCTCACTCTCTTCTAAAGCAAATAATGGTCCTAAATAAATACATGCTAAAGGATGAACAGATAAAATGAACAGAGCGTTCAACTTACTTACCTAAGGACCTAAAATCTAAAGGAGATCTTGGAATTGAACCCAAGCCTGCCAGGCTCCAGAGCCCGAGCCCTCTCCACTACAGCACACTGCCAAACAAAACCCAAACTCTTTAAAGGCAAGAGAGCTAATGTTTCATTCCAGACACTTAATGAACTTTTAAATGCATATGAACCTAAACGGTAAGTTGGGGGTGGGGGCGGGGAGTGGTCGCCGCTTCACTCGTGAGCCCGTTCTTCAGGGAGCATTTCTCTTCCTCAACCAAGCAGGAGATGAACTCAGGGCAGGAATGAAAACGAGGGAAAGCAGGCCCACAAATGCGTACACGTCGCTCCAAACTCTGCGGAACCTCTGCCTCACAGGGCGCCCCGATGCCCAACAAACCCCGATGCCCCAACCGCCGCTCCAACGGCCGTCTCACATTTTCATGGTGCCCTTGGGACCCAAGTTGGTCCGCAACACATCCTGCAGCCCTCGGGCGGCGCATATATTGACGGCCAAGGCTGCCTGGGCCCGTGCCACCTCAGCCTTGGAGTTTATGACCTTTATCGCAGCCATGAACAGAATGTCGGAGTAGCGACCCTACAGGGAAAACCCGCCTGTTACTGAAGGAATATACGTTACTGAAGGAAATCTCGGCGCCACCGCTCACGTCCCGGAGCCTCAGCCAATCCGCGTCCGGACAGGAAGTTACGTCATCAGGCGTCGCCGGGACGGAAGCCAGGATCGCCTCCGGTCGGATCGTAAAGATGGCGTCGCCCGCCTCAGCTCGGCCTGCCGCGGGGAAGCGAGTGGTGAATCAGGACGAACTGCGGCGGTTGATGAAGGAGAAACAGCGTCTGAGCACCAACCGGAAACGGATAGAATCTCCGTTCGCGAAGTACAACCGCTTGGGGCAGCTGAGTTGTGCCCTGTGTAACACTCCGGTTAAGAGCGAGCTCCTGTGGCAGACGCACGTCCTGGGAAAGCAGCACCGAGAGAAAGTGGCCGAGCTAAAAGGCGCGAAGGAAGCAGCCCAGGGCCCGTCCGCCAGCGCAGTGCCTCAGTCCACCAAGAGGAAGGCGCCGGACTCTCAGAGCCAAGATGCCAAAAGAGCGAAGGCCTCCCTGGCTCCTCAGGTACAGCCCTCCACGTCCGCTTTGCCCACCAACTTTGACAAAGCCGGGAAGGAATCCACTAGGGCGACCGTCGGTAAGGCTTCGGGACTCGGTTTACTCCCTGATTATGATGACGAGGAGGACGAGGAGGAGGAGGAGGGAGGAGGAAGAGGAGAAGGGAAGAAGGGGGATGCCTGTAAGCAGCCGTCCAATTCACAGAGCAAGGAACACTCACTTTCCTCCTCACGGGAGGCAACTGGTAGTAGGCTGCCAAGCAATTTCTCGGATACAAATCCTCCCAAGGCCCCTTTAATCCCTCATTCCGGGTCAATTGAGAAAGCAGAAATACATGAAAAAGTAGTGGAAAGGAGAGAAAACACTGCGGAAGCATTACCTGAAGGGTTTTTTGACGACCCTGAGATAGATGCGAGGGTACGAAAGGTTGATGCCCCAAAGGACCAGATGGACAAAGAATGGGACGAATTTCAAAAAGCTATGAGACAGGTCAACACTATTTCTGAAGCCATAGTTGCCGAAGAGGATGAGGAGGGACGGTTGGACCGGCAGATTGGAGAGATCGATGAGCAGATTGAGTGTTACCGTCGAGTGGAAAAGCTGCGGAATCGCCAGGATGAAATAAAAAATAAGCTTAAAGAGGTTTTGACCATAAAAGAACTGCAGAAAAAGGAAGAGGAGAATGTTGACAGCGATGACGAGGGGGAACTACAAGATTTGTTGTCTCAGGATTGGAGAGTGAAGGGAGCTTTGTTATAGGGTTTCAGAGACCCACGATTTTGTACTGTTGTGTAGAAAGTGCTGTCTGTCAGTACAGTACCCTTTACTCCATGCCTAGAGATTGGTAACCTAACTGGATTGTTGAGATACAATGAGCCTGCGAAGAGACCACTTTGGAAAATTAGTGTAAAATATTTTTGAGTTAGAGGTGTTTTTGAAGTATTACATACTTAAATGCCAGTTTTTTCACACACTTATATAGCTAAAGTTTGGGTTGTAAAATCTGTAAATGTTGTACATACTAAATATATATTTACTTAAGAATTCTGGTTTGAAATTTATAAATTAATAGAAGTCAAACTAACAGACAAGCTTTTAAATGAAAACCAAGTGTGGCGTTTGCGGTATATACAACTTGTTCTTTTCCAACTCCCTAAATCAAGTTCAAGGTTATTTTGTTGTTGTTAAGAACACTGCTCACGAACACATAAGTTATTCAGAGCTAATTAGTTCTCTGTTTTATAAAACCATGTTCCAGGAGAACATAGTGAAAAATAACATGCCAAGCATGACCAACTTCCTTAATCCACAGTTTCTGTATTAAACCAGTAATTCTTGGTTGTAGTTGCACATGAAAATTTCATGCAAAGTTTTTTAAAAAGTGTATGTGAATCATGTGTGAAGCTTTTAAAATTCATGTGCTCCTACCATTGAAGAGATTCAGTAAAACTAGAGTGGGGCTCAGACACCTGTGTTAGTTTTGAAAGCTTCCCAGCTTCTTCTGTGAGAATTCCCAGATGGTCCAGTGGTCAGGGGTCTGTACTTCCACTGCAACAGATGCAGGTTCAATCTCGGTACCCTGGTCAGGAAACTTAAGATCCCAGAAAGCTGTGAGGCTTGGCCAAAAAAAAGCAAGCTTCCCATTATTCTAATAAGGCTAAAATTGGGCACCACTGTGCTAAATCCAGAACACATTTACATTTTCCCAGGCCTTATTTTTTCTTTAAATGACACATCCCACAAGTTTACTGTCTGTCTCATAAAAGAAATACTATCTTTTATGTATATTCCACCTAATCTTAGATTTTATTGTTAAATATTGTGGTAAATTAGGGTTCAGAGTTAACAGGTTCTATCAGTTGTAGGAAGGAGGTAATAGCTAAGACTCTCTTACAATATAAACCAGGCAGAGTTCTAAGCGACTTACATAAGCTCAAGCTGATTTCCCTGAAGCCCAGGTTTTAGGTCCAGGGTTAAGGTATGAAAAAGCCTTGAATGTTGAATAAAAGAATTCTTCCTGCAGACACTGGGCAAAAAGAAAGTTTTTGAGCCAAGAGTTTATCTGCAAAAAATATGGAAGATCATTTTAGTTGCAGTAAATAGAATGGAATGAACATGGGTAGGGGGCAGGAAGCTGGGAAACTACTTGGAAACTAGACTTTAAAAGCAAAGCAACTAAGACTAGGTGTGTACTGATGAAAGGTAATAGAATTGAAGAATTTCATAGGAAGAGCTAACATCTTAGTGACCAGAAGTGAAGAACAATAAGAGAAATATAGATGGAATTCAGAGGGTTGGAGTTTTTCTAGTATGGGTGCCTGTAAGACGTTATCTTAACACTTCAGAGCACTTTAATTGTCCTATGCTGTTGGCAAAAAGGCTTTGCTTTCCTGATCTGTCTAGCTGATCTGACAGTAACTTCAGTTTTATATGGTATGTCTGTATCAAATATACGAATCCAGACTTAGAATTTTTTTTATCATTTATCATATTATTTCAGGATGTGAGAAAGTACAAGGTGGGGCTTGAAGGGTAGGCTCACTTCTACACGGGCCTAAGAGAGTAGGCTAATGATCTAGAGGAGCACTGTAAATTAAAACTAATTCAAGGGACTTCTCTGGTGGTCCAGGGGTTAAGACTTGGCCTTCCAATTCAGGGGGTGCATGTTTGATCCCTGCTCAGGGAGCTAAGACCCCACATGCCTTGCAGACAATAAATCAAAACAAGCAATCTTGTAACAAATTCAATCAAGACTTTAAAAATGGTCCACGTCAAAAAAAAAAATCTTCTAAAAAAAGTATTCTTAATTAAAAATAAGTGGCTCAGCAGTAAAGAATCCGCATGCAGTGCAGGATACGTGGGTTCGATCCCTGGGTCAGGTAAATCTGGAGTAGGAAATGGCAACTCACTCCAGTATTCTTGCCTGGAGAATTCCACAGACTGAGGAGCCCGGCGGGCTGCAGTCCTGGGGTCTCAAAGTCATACAACAGTGTCTGAGCATACACACATATATATAAAATGCAAGCCACATACATATATTAAATTTTCTAGTACCTACATGAAAAAGTAAAAAGAATGTGAAATTAGTTTTCACATGGGGCATGGGCTGGATCCCTGGTCAGGAAACTAAGATCCCACTTGTCCTCAGGAGGTAGTGAGCAGCTTAATTGAACTGGAACCGTGTTTATTCCTGACAACAGTGGGAGTGGCAGTTGCAAAGGTAGGTTAGGAACCAAGGAGGGCCTTGAATGCCATTCTCTAAGGAGTTGGCACTTTCACTAAGTTAACAGTTGAGTAGCCTTGAGGTTTGGAGAAGGCAATGGCACCCCACTCCAGTACTCTTGCCTGGAAAATCCCATGGATGGAGGAGCCTGTAGGCTGCAGTCCATGGGGTTGCCAAGAGTCGGACACGACTGAGTGACTTCACTTTCACTTTTCATGCATTGGAGAAGGAAATGGCAACCCACTCTAGTGTTCTCGCCTGGAGAATCCCAGGGACGGGGAGCCTGGTGGGCTGCCGTCTATGGGGTTGCACAGAGTCGGACACGACTGAAGCGACTTAGCAGCAGCAGCAGCAGCCTTGAGGTTATTGAGTCCTTTACTGTTAACAGTTAAAGAAGAGCTTAAGGAGTGCCAAGCATATAAACCCCCCACTGGGTTTTTCGGAGGACCCAAAAGCTCTCAAAACTCAGAGCGTGAGTAATGGGTCCTTGATCAAAAGCCAGTGAATTCTTGTTAACTCTGAGAATGATGTAGACAGCAACAGGAGTTGAATCCCTGATCCTCCATGCCTTGGAGAGCTGCTTTATACCTCTTAGAGCTATGTGAAATGGGTTTTGCATTAGACTGCAAATACCAACCATGTTCCCAAATTCTAAGAATTGGTCCCAAAGATGTCTTGTCATGTTGTCTTTTTAGAAACTTCCCCCTAAAGACTTCCCTGATGGCTCAGATGGTAAAGTGTCTACCTACAATGCGGGAGACCTGTGTTCGGTCCCTGGGTCGGGAAGATCCCCCAGAGAAGGAAATGGCTACCCACTCCAGTACTCTTGCCTGGAGAATCCCATGGATGGAGGAGCCTGGTGGGCTACAGTCCATGGGGTCCCAAAGAGTTGGACACGACTGAGTGACTTCACTTTCACTTTCACTTTTCCCCTAAAGCAGCCAGGGCTTCCCAGTTGGCACAGTGGTAAAGAATCCATGCAAGAGATTCAAGAGATATTTCAGTCCCTAGGTCAGGAAGATTCCCTGGAGGAGGATATGGCAACNTCACTTTCACTTTCACTTTTCCCCTAAAGCAGCCAGGGCTTCCCAGTTGGCGCAGTGGTAAAGAATCCATGCAAGAGATTCAAGAGATATTTCAGTCCCTAGGTCAGGAAGATTCCCTGGAGGAGGATATGGCAACGCACTCCAGTATTCCTGCCCAGAAAATCCTATGGAGAGAGGAGCCTGGCAGGCTACAGTCCATGGGGTCACAAAAGAGATGGAAACAACTGAGCATGCACACGCGGGCACACACACTAATGAATCCAACATTTACAGAAACACCTCAAAGACGTTGCAAGTTCCATTACAGACCACCGTGATAAACAAAGCAAGTCACACAAATTTTTTTACTTCCCAATACATAAAAAAGTTACTGTAGTCTATCAAGTATGTAATAGCATTATGTCTTGAAAAAAGTATTGATAACACATCAATTTAAAAATTCTTGTAGAATACACTAACCATCATCTGAGCCTTCAGTGACCACAGTAGTAACCTCAAAGATCACTGATTATAGATGACCATAACAATGGTCATGTATGGATGTGAGAGTTGGACTATAAAGGAAAGCTGAGCACTGAAGAATTGATGCTTTTGAACTGTGGTGTTGCACAGTCCCTCCAACTGCAAGGAGATCCAACCAGTCCATCGTAAGGGCGATCAGTCCTGGGTGTTCCTTGGAAGGACTGATGTTGAGGCTGAAACTCCAATACTTTGGCCACCTGATTCGAAGAGCTGACTCATTGGAAAAGACCCTGATGCTGGGAGGGATTGAAGGAGGGAGGAGAAGGAGACGACAGAGGATGAGATGGTTGGATGGCATCACCAACTCGATGGACATGGGTTTGGGTGAACTCCGGAGTTGGTAATGGACAGGGAGGCCTGGTGTGCTGCAGTTAATGGTGTTGCAGAGTCGGACACGATTGAGTGACTGAACTGAACAAATACAATATGGGAAAAGTTTGAAATATTGTGGGAATTATCAAAATGTGACACGGGGACACAAAGTGAGCAAATGCTGTTGGAAAAATGACACCAATAGACTAGTTCAATGCAAAGTTGCCACAAACCTTCAATTTGTAAAAACAAAAGCAGTACTACAAAGTGCAATAAAATGAGGTATGCCTGTGTTAGAATGACTGTAAGTACTATTTTGTACACCTCTCACCCATTTCACTTATCAACTGAATATATTTCCCCTAACTTGGAGGGAAAGAAAAAAATGCTAATCTCCAAACTAGGCTTCAAATGTTTATTTGTCCAGTGCCTTACAATTTATAAAATACTTTCACATATATCTCATTTAATGATAGGTAATGGCTACTTTTTACACACCAGGGAACAAAATTAGATGCTATGGAATNAAAATGCTAATCTCCAAACTAGGCTTCAAATGTTTATTTGTCCAGTGCCTTACAATTTATAAAATACTTTCACATATATCTCATTTAATGATAGGTAATGGCTACTTTTTACACACCAGGGAACAAAATTAGATGCTATGGAATTAAAACTGTGCAGAAAAGTATAATTTAGGCCTAAAACTTTTAATGTAGCACTCAGTAGATTAGTATGCAGTAATGGAAAGAACACAGGACCTGTCAAGAGAAAACAAAAGACAAGTTCAAGTTCCCACTCTACCTTTTCTTTTATTGAAGTACAGTGGATTTACAATGTTGTGTTAATTTCTACTGTACAGCAAAGTGATTCAGTTATATATATTCTCATATTCTGTTCCATTATGATCTACCACAGGATACTGAACAGATTTAGCCCCACCCTCTACTTTTTAACATCTAGTGATCTTGGGTAAGTGGCCTCTCTGAAACTTAGTTTGCTGTACCAGAAAATGATCATGATACCTGGCAGAGTGTAGTGAAAGTCTAATGACACATGCATATGAAAGGGGTTTATACACTGAAATTTATAAATAAAGCAATGAAAGTATTTCAACTAGTAGCATTTGGTCTAAGCCTGCTCCATGCTACTACTACTTTGCTAACTTGAGTTATGCTAATTTAAGTTATGCTAACTTGATCTTAGGCTAATAGTTTAATGCCCCTTAATTCCC